>BQNB010187857.1:0-12002 GCA_026074375.1 Tanacetum coccineum
GACTTTACTTATTATTTTTACAATATGTAAGACTTGGTTAATATTAAACTTCACATATTATATTTCTAGCATTTAACCTAAATATAAATATGACTCATTAGTCTAACATTTAGCCCAAGACTTAATATGAGATAAAAAGCCCAATAGCTCATTTCCTGTTCATGTTTCTCATAAACAAAACGCATTAGCTTAATTTTTTTTTTTTGGAACGGCGATTTTATTAGAAACAAAAACTAGCAAGGAGCTAGATTACAAAACAAATATATATAATATATAAATATTATAGTATATAATATATATAGATTACAATATAACATAGTAAATATATATACATATACAAAATATATATAGTAATACACAATATATATACATATACATATATAATACATATATATATGAAAATACATATATATATATAAAAAACATATATATAATATTATATACAAAAAATACATATAGCATAAAATATATATACATATACGATCTATATATATATTCACTGCAAATTAAAACTCTAACATGTCACATCTATAAATATGTTAACTTTTTAGAATTACAATGCTAAAACATTAAAGACAGCCTTACCACTGGTAAATTTCTGTTTATTAAAGGACGCGTCTTATACCGGACTTTTAAACACTTTCCCAACCGAACATTACACGGTCGAACCGAACATTATATATATATATATATATATATATATATATATATATATGGAACAACTAATCTTTGTTATGGGTATTATATGACGAGACCATCATGTTAAGGACATAAAACCAAAACTAAGCATAAAATAAATTTAAAGATTGAACCAAAAATTATACCTAGTTTGTGTTCTTACATCAAACTCCAACCTTCATTTTCATTCCAAAAATATATATTCTTCGTGCTTTACTATTTCTGGAAATTTGTTGAGGGATTTTTATTTCTTACACTTGCTACTTATTAAAAACAAGGAGGAATTATATTCTAAAATGGTCGATATTGTCACTTGAGAGTTGAGGACATGTTTCAACTATAAGGCCACATATCAACTATAAAGTTACACGTATTATATTTCTAATACGTGTGACTTTTATTAAAACAAGACTTTGCGTATTCTGTGTGAATACATAAGGGGAGCATTGAATATATTGATAGGTGTGTGGATCCAGTTCTTTTCCCATCACCTGTCTAAAGTCCCCCTTTGGGACGCCTGTCAGATCCCTAATTTATAACGTACTTGTTGCGCTCACGCTGTTCTGGAGTGTAAATATTATTGGATATTTGCTATTAGAGGTCGGCCAACTTCTGTCGGTTCCACCACAGTTAAGGAATTTTTGCATAAGATTTAATATAATAGTGGGCAACCATCATTTGTGCATATGACACTAAATATTATGCGTTTTACATTTATGGAACATTGATAATTTATCGTTAACCAAGTGCTTTGAACAGTTAGACATTCTATCTAAATGGTCATATCTGAATAATATGGAAATGTATGTTAAATTTAATACGTATACAATAACCTTGTATGGGCGTGGACTTGTGTTTAGAAAAATTTCATATGTACTTGGCCATGAATGTCTTCTTTTATAAACTATATTTTGGGACTTGATTCTTATCATTAAGGTGTAAGGTGAAGTATAGTAATATCACAAGTCTTGTATGGGCTGGACTGTGTAATAGGATAGGTAATCATAGGACTCTTGCCATGATGACTAAATTATAAATAGGTTTTTACTACAGTTTTTCATAAACCCCGAAGTACTCACCAACTATTTTTCTAGGTTGACCGTGATTTTTTCCTCATAGCATTTCAGGTGATCGTCAGTAGTTTATTATGAAGGCATTGCACATGTATCATCTAGTCGTCCCTGTTAAACTTTGAAATCTTCAAGAGACGAAGCTTTTTGTGAACTTTAAACTTCATGTTTTAAAAAACGGTCAAAGTTCGGACAAGACAATTATGGAATTATTGTACTATTTTTCAAACTAATATTATGGTATTATACTATTGACATATGCTTGTGTCCCCCTTTAGCTGTCACACAACAGTGTTCTGCTATTACTGGGTGTTTCTGCTAGATTGTGACATCCCTAAGGTCCCCAAGCATATGGCAATATACAATACCATAAATTTAATTTGAAAGAAAAATAGACATAATACCATAAAATTCTTTCACCGAACATTTCGTTAAAACATAAGATTTTAAGTTCACTAAAGCTTATTCTTTGACTCAAAATTTTTATAAAAGTAAGACAAGGTGAAACTCCACAATGCAATGCCTTTAAAAGAAACTTACTAACGATCACCTGAAATGCATGAGAAAACATGTCAACTATGAAAATAGTTGGTGAGTACACGGGTTTATGAAAATTTAGTAAAAACCTATTTATAAATAAGTCATCATGGTTAAGGAGTCTTGTTAATCTATCCTATAACTTTTCGCAGTTAAACATTTCTTCAAATTTGAGTACGTGGAACAAACATCTGAATTCCACTTAGCTTCTGTGGTTAGCTTCAAGTTGAGTAAGTTCTGGACCAACCTTTACTTATACCTTAAAGGATCCAGAGTAACGATTGTACAACTTGGGTCAGCAGCTAATACAAAACGTAAACATGCCCTTCCAACACGGCGGCACTTTGAGAAGCACTTGGACCCTGTCAATTTGAAATTCTAGATTTATCTGCGGTTAGTCAACATAACTTTTCGTTGGAGTCCTAGTATGTCTTTAATCTGTTCTTTGATTGTCGTGATCTTATCAATAGTCTCTTGAATAACATCTAGTCTTGTCAATTGTCTGTCTCCTGTCTCTAGCCAACAAAGTGTCAATCTATACTTTCATCCGTACAAAGCTTCAAAATGTTCCGCCCTTGATGCTAGTGTTAAAATTGTTGCTAATAACGAGGAATTCTACCAAGAAAGGTGTGTGTCACAACTACCTACTAGATCAATCAAACAAGATTGTTAGGAATTATAATTTGAGTTATAAAGAACAAAATAATGAATGAAACAAGGAAAAGAAAACATATATTTATTACAAGTCTTGTATGGGCGGGACTTGTAATAGGATAGATTCATAGGACTCTTGCCATGATGACTTATTTATAAATAGGTTTTTACTACATTTTCATAAACCCGTGTACTCACCAACTATTTTCATAGTTGACCTGTTTTCTCATGCATTTCAGGTGATCGTCAGTAGTTTTATTATGAAGGCATTGCATCATGGTCTCATCGTGTCGTCCCTTTTAAACTTTGAAATCTCAAGACGAAGCTTTTGTGAACTTTAAACTTATGTTTTAAACGTCAATGTTCGGCGAAGACAATTATGGTATTATTGTACTATTTATTTCAAACTAATTTATGGTATTGTACTATTGTCATATGCTTGTGCCTTGAGCTGTCACACTCCGTGTTTCTGCTTTAGCGGGGTGTTTCTGCTAGAGTGTGACATCTCAAGGCCCAAGCATATGGCAATAGTACAATACCATAATTTAATTTGAAAGAAATAGTACAATAATACCATAAAATTCTTCACCGAACATTGGCGTTTAAAACATAAGTTTTAAGTTCACAAAGCTTTTTCTTGACGTCAAAATGTTTAAAAGTGATGACAAGGTGAAACTCCACAATGCAATGCCTTTAAAAGAAACTTTACTAACGATCACCTGAAATGCATGAGAAAACATGTCAACTATGAAAATAGTTGGTGAGTACACGGGTTTATGAAAATTTAGTAAAAACCTATTTATAAATAAGTCATCATGGCAAGAGTCTTGTGAATCTATCCTATTACTTTTGTCAGTTAAACATTTCTTCAAATTTGAGACGTGGAACACATCGTGAATTCCACTTAGCTTATGTGGTAGCTCAAGTTGGTAAGTTACTGGACCAACTTTACTTAGTACCTTGAAGGATCCAGTGTATCGAGGGTTCAACTTGCCTCGCTTATCAAAACGTATCATGCCCTTCCACGGCGGCACTTTGAGAAGCACTTGGTCTGCGATTTGTAATTCTAGATTTTTCTTGCGGTTGTTAACATAACTTTTCCGTTGGCTCCTAGTTGTCTTTAATCTTTCTTTGATTGTCATGATCTTATCAATAGTCTCTTGAATAACATCTAGTCTTGTCAATTGTCTGTCTCCCGTCTCTAGCCAACAAAGTGGCAAACTATACTTTCGTCCGTACAAAGCTTCAAAATGTGCGCCATTGATGCTAGTGTGATAATTGTTGCTATACGAGAATTCTACCAAAGGTAAGTGTGTGTCCCAACTACCTCCTAGATCAATCAAACAAGTTGTTAGGAATTATATTTGAGTTGATAAAGACAAAATAATGAATGAAACAAGATGAAAACAAGAAGGACCAAAGTCGTCATTGTAGAAGTTTTCAAAAGATAAGAATTGGAAGATTCTCTCAGATTTGGTCAAAGATAAAGATAATGATTTGGTCAAAGATAAGAACAAGAACAAGATTTGGTCAAAGATAATTAATTTGGTCAAAGATAATTAATTTTATCATTATTATCTTTATTAGTTTCCATGTAAACCTTGACTCCTTATACTATAAAAGGAGGTCTAAGGTATGTAGTTTAATTATCCATCATAGTTAGATCTCTCCAATGAGAGTCTAATAGTTAGCTTATTAGTTTATGTAATAGTTCATAGTCGACTGATTAAAGTCGAATAGTTTATAGTTTATTAGTTTATGAATAAAAACCTTGTTCATAACATTGTTGTTCTTATTTGTTATTCCGCTGCGTGATCAATGTTATGATATCCTAGATGGGCAAAACGATCTATGAAGCCTACAATTAGGTTTCAACAATTGGTATCAGAGCGGGTTGCTCTTGATATCTAGGATTCAAGGTTTTATGGTAGAAGAATGAAGAAGAAACCTAAACACGGACGCGTTTGGATCTTGAACGATGATGATGTTTATGGCTCGTTTTGGAGATTATTTGAAGAAGACATTTGATTATTACTTATTTGATGTTGTAGTTGATTTTCACAGGTTTTGTGTTCTTATCATATCTTAAAGGAGTGGTCACCTTTAAGATAACTTGTTCGTGATTATAAGGCGGTGACGAAGACTTGATGAATCTAGCAAAGGTGTACGATCTACCTTATGATGCTTACTACGTACATTTGCTATCACTTTAAGGAGTTACGTTATTGTGCTCAGTGTCTCATTTAATAGAGGAATGAGGATTTTGTCAAGAGACATAGGTCTACTTATACATAGCAGGTATGAGACTCGACGTCATGTGGATAAACAGGATATAAGACACAAGTTTGGGAAATTCAACTTCTTCAACAAATTCGTATTATTCGTTTTTCTTCATCATTGATAATTTGCTGCTTGGAGCCTACTAAGTCCATGATTCAAGAGATGGTAAACATGTTAAGGGGAAGCTTATTGTTTATTTACCATCTACATGCACTCCTATTTGATTATGACAAAAAGGGGAAGAGTGCATGGATTCAGGGGAAGTTCTTCATCTATATTAGCTTCAGGGGAAGCTTGTGCTTATTGGTTTTGTCATTATCAACTAGGGGAAGATTGTTAGGAATTATATTTGAGTTGATAAAGACAAAATAATGAATGAAACAAGATGGAAACAAGAAGGACCAAAGTCGTCATTGTAGAAGTCTTCAAAAGATAAGAATTGGAAGATTCTCTCAGATTTGGTCAAAGATAAAGATAATGATTTGGTCAAAGATAAGAACAAGAACAAGATTTGGTCAAAGATAATTAATTTGGTCAAAGATAATTAATTTTATCATTATTATCTTTATTAGTTTCCATGTAAACCTTGACTCCTTATACTATAAAAGGAGGTCTAAGGTATGTAGTTTAATTATCCATCATAGTTAGATCTCTCCAATGAGAGTCTAATAGTTAGCTTATTAGTTTATGTAATAGTTCATAGTCGACTGATTAAAGTCGAATAGTTTATAGTTTATTAGTTTATGAATAAAAACCTTGTTCATAACATTGTTGTTCTTATTTGTTATTCCGCTGCGTGATCAATGTTATGATATCCTAGATGGGCAAAACGATCTATGAAGCCTACAATTAGTTAGATCATATGTTAATATATCCTTAGTATTGCTAGATCGTGGTTAAACTAGTCATTGTTATATTATCCCTAGTTGAGTTCCAGATCTTGGATTTCTACAATTGGTATTCAGAGCTCGTGGCTCTTGATTAGGATGTGTAATAGGTTTTCGTGTATAATTTGTTATTTTGTTTTTAGGCATATTTGCCAGTTACGCGCGTTCTTAGGAACTCTAATTCATTTAAGATGGCAGGAGCCGTAGCTCAGAGACAGTCAGGCAGAATTGAGAATTTTAGCTGAAGACTAGCAGGGTTTTCTTCTCAAACCCTAACCTCGAAGCGTGGGGGGGGAGGGTGTGGGTCGATATGGATTGGTTTACAGCATGGTAACACAAGCCAGATCATCAATAAACCCTTATACATCTTTTGGATTCGTAGATGTGTCTTTGAACGATTATAGAGGTTTGGATGTTCATACTGCTAGCTTTTCTTAATTCTTGCTGGTAGTTCCTGCTGGTAGGCTTTGTGGTTCCTGCTGGTCTGCTTACGGTTTCTTCTGCTAGTATTATAGGTCCACAGGACGGCCTTGGGTATGGTACAATGAGGATGTGTATGGTTTATGTTGGCAGGTTTCAGTTTATGCTTATAATTTCTTGATTGGAAAAGTTCACGCTCTTTACAATTATTTTGGGAGCATATGATACCATACAGTTCGCATGATATGATTTATTGAGAAAAGAATAATCATAAGCATTGAGTGGTTTTTGGTTGATCCGTCTGAGCTCACTGAGACTATCGGCCATTGTATGTGATCGCCATGCATATATCGACTACAAGAATTATCCAAAGACATTTTATTACATGATATTGTAATAAGCATGTCTTTTTCGCACTGAAGGAAGATTTGATCTATGCTATGGTTCAAGATTTCATAGATGGTGAGTATTACTTTTAGGGAAGTTATTGGTTGATATACTTAACCATCTACATGCTTCATTGAGGGGAGAGCGTTTACGAGTTGCACAAGACCCTATTAGATGATTACAAAAAGGGGAAGAAGATTCATGATGTGCAGCTTATTATTGTGATGACATGTTTTAGTATTGTTTCTTCATGCAGATTGTTTTGTAATATCAAATAGGGGAAGATTAAAGATTCATGATGTGCAGCTTATTATTGTGATGACATGTTTTAGTATTGTTTCTTCATGCAGATTGTTTTGTAATATCAAATAGGAGAAGATTGTTAGGAATTACAGATTTGATGATTACAAAACCCATAAACAGAAATGAAGAAAGAAGAAACAAGATATGCTAAAGAAGGAAACAAGATCAAGATTAATGTTGATTGAAATCAACATTAATGTTGAAGATATATATTAGTCAAACATTAATGGGATGATTAATGTTAATTAATTAGTTTCCTAATTGTATTATGTTTTCTTTTGAAACAATAAGGACCTATTATGTAATAGTTAGTTAGCTTTCATAGTAAGCTAGGTTTTTATGTAAACCCTAGCCCCTCTAGTATATAAAGAGAGGTAGGGTGAATAGTTTTAGTAACAATTCATAGTAGACTGTCTCCATTGAGGTCTAGAAACGCATTAGAGCGTGTGTCGTTGTAATAGTTGTAGTTAGCCATAGATGAGTCATGAATCTCTATGTGCTTATTTGCTTCACGATTAAACAACGCGAACACTATGTTCTTGTTTCTTGTATTCAACTAATCCAACGAACCCTATTGGGTTATATAAACCATTAAATATATCACGAGTACGCAGCGGAAAGTAAACACGTATAAAATATGTAATTAACAAAGGGATCAAGAACGCGTACCTTTTAGCAATTAACGAATACACCGTCTTGAATAAACGCGTGCGTATAAATCGGATACCACGCAAACTAAACAAGTTACCAAAGTAGATAACCTCTATGGTGTGCATACACTACACGTCACTGAGATACGCTAGGATGCTAATCTTTGCTTCACGATTAAACAACGCGAACACTATGTTCTTGTTTCTTGTATTCAACTAATCCAACGAACCCTATTGGGTTATATATATCAACTGATTTGACTGACCAAGTAAAAGGAAATAAATACATGCATATGACATTCATATATGTATATGACTTTCATATATGTAATCTGCATGTGCATGACATTCAATATATATTGCATCTAAATGTGCATGCGAAGGGTTTTTGGTTTTGTGTTTAATGACGTCTAACTTTATCTGTGTTTTCTTTTCGTATGTCAATTGTCCTCGCGAATGAATTAGCCAAGGGGATTAAATAGCCCCAAGACTTGTTCTCCAAGACATACTCAAACACCTCCTCAAGTTTCCTAGAAACGACACTCGGACCCCTTCTTCTTTTCTTGTTCGACCGGTCTCAACCAAATACCCTACGGGTTTGGTTTTCGTACTAACAAGTCCCTCACTTGTTAAAATCTATTAATTAGTTCTAACGTCTTACGTTTATAATTAACGACCAATTTAAATATTTCGTGAAACATATTAATATAATTAATATACAATAAATATATTAATTACATTAATAAGCGTATCCTCTGTGTATACGTGTGTGCCCCCATAGGCTCACATATTTTCGGCCGTATATTTATTTATGATATGGACATATCCCAACAGCTCCCACTTGGACATGTCACAAATAAATATAACAACATTGGTAAGCGTCTAGCAACACGCCAATGTTCCCAGAAATACCTGAGTGTACTTTCATAAAGTCACAGTTAAATGATTTATGAATTTACAATCCCTTTGTTTCCGATACCGTGTTAAAAATGGATATGGATCAATAGTCATTCCATTAATTAACGATTCTGTTTCTCGTATATATGATTAATCTAGATTACCAAAAATCATTGAGACATATCTACCTGAGTTTTTGGGTGCGGCCACACATACATCTGATTAACCCTACGAGGGGCCCAGTGGCATCATACTTCAACTATTGAAGGAACAAATTCTATATTGACTACAAGTGTCCAGTCATCATGTAGCATAAACCATTCTGACATAGCCCTTATTAGTTACCTTATTCAGGATAACTTAAACTATATCAAGAAGGAATATCCACATATGCTAAACCTACTTGCATCTCAAGTCTAAGGATTTAGTAAATTAAAATCACTTACAAGATTCACTTAATGACGCCGATCCATAAAGTGATAATCTTGTTAGTTGGGGAAATCCAATATTCATCTTATGAATATCATGTGAGTTTGGTGGACTTATCCTTAATATCACCAATATCAAATATCTCCAATATCACCAATCACTCAGAATTGTCTTAGTTTAACACTATTCCCATATTGTTAATCGACAACGGATTAATTTAGAATAATAACTATTATTATTCATGGATTTAAACATGCAAATATATGACACAATTTATATTAAATATAACCACATACCACGTATCATTATCATTAATAAAATTGTCTTAATATCCCTTATCCAAATACTAAATAGATCAAATGCATGATAATTCTAGTTGACGAATCACGCCTCAAGATACGACGATCGTACTTGCTGACATGGCATAGATTTTATAATTCCAACTAGCTTTGATCTTTCGGAATTTTGAGAATACTTATTTCAAGAATTCAATAAGTGAAGTTCTTGAATATGTATGATGATTGTTTGTTCATATATATTCAAATATCTCGACACACTATATCTCATAAGGTGTGTAACATCAACTATTGACACAATCATCTTCCACAGCTTCCAAAACTGTAAAGCATTCTTGTTCTTTAATGTATAATGCAACTATGTTCTCAGTCGAGCACAATTAGTCCACATGGTCATCATCAAAAATGAAATCATACCATGACTAGTATTGAGTGTCATCTCAAATCGATTTAGCATCCGTGTACACAAACAACCCCATGCTTTTAAAATCCGTAAACGATGAATATTATCTTAATAATGTTTGGCACCTCATGAACTCCAAGTTCATTGGTTTATTCTTATTACACAATAAATTGTTGCAATATATATCCTTAGATTTTATTACTATGGACAAATCCATAATCTAGGAATGAATTCCCAAATCCAAACATATTCCATTAAGATATTCAATTCAATGATTATCTAATAACTTTTGATTAAATACCAATGTTGTCTAATCATCTCGCATTTATGCATGAAAACAACTATTTCTCTACATCAATATTAATTACATAATGAATCTTTTAGTCTAACTTAAGATTTCATTCATGTTCTATCTTATAAAAGATGTCTTCCATTTGACTTTCTAAAGGTATGTCAATTGTGTTAAAATTTATATATACCGTCATTATTTATAGCAAATAAAACATATTATATCTAAGGTTGTACATTTAATTTCCTAAAATCTTTCTGGTGAAGGAAACCTATCATAATACTCCCACTATCTTTTAGGAATAACTCAAGAGTTATCTTTATTTAACAATAAACATAAAATTATTCTCCTGATGCTGGCAATAATCCATACTTGGATTCTTGCAGCTTGTTCACTTTATAAAGATTATATGAATGCATCAACTCCTTTGATTACTAACCGTCATCGCAATAGCAATCATTCAAGGAAGAGTTTTAAATTCCATTGTCATATTTCATCAATATGAACACTAATATGACAAACAACCATCTTTATATAACTAATGCGCATATAAAGAATATTTAATCACAATCAATTGCTTGAGTATGATTAAAAATTTATCATAATGCATGCATCAAATATGTGTATAACATTGTCCTTATGAGTTTGAAACCAAGAACCAAACCACTTGGGTTTTTCTTCTCTTTGAAGAAACTCATTTTTAACTTCACAGTCTAACCGTTAGTTAAAGATCAATCAAGTTCCAAAAATGATTATCTTTATGGACAACATCTTAACATTCATAGTTTGGGTTATTTATCAAATTCAAAATTCAACAATGCATCTTAATGGTTTCACCATGATACCAAATTCAAAATTCAATGCATTTTAATGATTAACAGGTTAACCATGATCCTGTGACTCATATTCCTCAATATTGATATAACATTTATCAATCAAGTATTTGAGGTATCCTTGCGGATCTATGAACAGGTATTATATCATTACGAGGTTTAACATTTACATGTACAATCTTAGTATGATATTCACTAGTGTGTTTAAGAAGGTTATGTATTTTATATTTTTTTTATCTCTACAAGATCTAAAAACGCTCTTACTTGCTTTTTGTAATTTTAGACTCTTCTATAATTATTTAGCATGTAGAGGGATATTACAAGATACATTGACAGTTCTTGAGTTTAGTTTTTTAATGTCATTCTTCATAAGACTTTTAACAAATTTAGAACTTCAATTTTAAGACTTGAAGGGAGCATCACATTCCATAATCATGATGGTGTCTTATTTAACCTTCTAGGTTGGAGTCTTATTGAGTATATACAAGAATACTCAATTTTCAAACCTTGACAGATTTGGAGGTAAAATAATTAAGTTATCTAAATCAAATAATTCTAAATAATTTGATTCAACACTCTAGACATACCATAAAAATATGGTGTTCTATGAGTAATTTAATTGTGAGACTTTATCAAAATCCTTTAAATAACTTAATACTCTTTAGGTCACATACTTATCAATTGTGTCAAACGAAATTGAATATATAGTATTTAAAAACCTATTTGCATGCAATAATGTATACGGCTTTAACTAATTCATGAACTCTATCCATGTTAACTATACATTAGCTTGCCTTTGAACAATTCAAGGAATTTTGTTCATGTCATAGCCAGAATATATAACTTACTTTATGTTATAAGTCTTCCAGCATTTAAAGGACTTCATGCTTATTAATTTACATTAAACATAAACATATTTAACTAAAGTCACTCTAAACATCAACTCTTGACTTTAATAGTAATTCTAAGTTAAAAAAGGTTACTTCATT
>BQNB010187859.1:0-12002 GCA_026074375.1 Tanacetum coccineum
GACCCAAATTTAATTTTTTTAATGACACATACCGACAAAAACTGAGTATTATTAGCGTCTCATGGATAGGAATTTATATGACTAGGACAAAACCCTCAAATTTCACCCCTAAAATATGAGGTTCGCCCTTAGATGTTATACGTTTAGCTTGTTCGAGTTAAGGAGTGAGCAATCATGTGTGTCTATTCCGTAGTTACGGATGTGTATGCGTGGTTTTGTCGCCTTTTCTGGAACATTGATATCAGTTACTTTCGGATTATGAGAGTGTACTGGTAGTATTTAAATTCTAGAACTTGTTCTTGTGATGCATCCCAAGACCGCATAGTAAGTATTAGGATTTGCTTGATAAGAGACATTAGGATTAACCCATGTTTTAAACATGTAATTGTTATGATGGTCACACCGATCATATAACTATTACACACCCTTGCCATGCACTCACTTTTAGTGTAGGATACCCCTAGTACAACCCTTCGAGCCTATCCTTTTTTACGGTTCTCATAATTTTCTTGTTAAGCCAGACTATTAATGAAGAGCATTGTCACCTTTAAACTAATCGTTACACCCAAATCGCCTTAGCTCACCTTGTATGTACTCATTTTAGTACATTATTGCTTTAACCCAAGTTAATTATTTGAGTACACGGTTGCTAAGTACTTATCCTTGTAAATACAGTTTTAGGACGATTGGGATTCATGGTAATATTTATTTCACGGAAGAATGGGGAAGAAAAGTTAAGTCAATACCCCCATATATTTGTTAGATGATCTCCATGTTATTTTGATCCACCTCAAATCGGGTCACTAGTTAGATTGTAAATATCGAGCATGTAAAAGCTCAAGTGTAGGGGTACGTGTTGTAAACCCCAAGTTATGATGTATTATGTTATTAAAAAAATAGAAAATATAAAGAAAGAGATTGATGTAGAGTTGTGTAGAGTTTGTATATCTTCGTCCGAGTCTTGGCTTAGCAACCAAACCAGCGTGTATTTGTTTAAGTAATTAGCTGACCCTTCCACTCAAAATTCACCCAAATGTATCCCATCCGTTTCCGTTTCTATTATATGTTATCTTACACCTACACCCCACAACCCTTTAAAAATACCTTTTAGATAGTAATGAATAATGCTTGCACCTAGCGGTGGAGGTTTGATCCTTTACCAAGCCTATGGTAATTTATATGCTATGACAGGTAATGAGTGTTGATTTTCCGTTTCCTCCTTATGTTATAATTTATTATACACCCGAGTGAAAGAGAGAATCTCAAACACTTATGTGAGATGCTAGTATATACTTTCCGTGCTTTTAGAAGGTTCTGTTGTAAAATACTTTTAAAGAGTAGGTAAAATGACCCTCATATTGCTATTGTCTAGGTAGAAAAGCCCATTTACTTGAGGACAAGCAAATCCCAAGTGTAGGGGTATTTGATGAGGTGTCATTTTATATACTTTTTCGGGGTCGTTTAACCTCCTAAATCATGCATTTATGCCCAAAATAGGTACTTAATCGTTCCTTTTCTGGTATTCAACATTTAGAAGGCATTTGGAGGAAATACATGTGACTTAGGCTCATTTGGAGAAGAAATGGACAAGACTACGGACCTACACCAACATCTCTCAAGAATTTCTACTCAAAAGCTGGAGACGGCGTCACAGATTACACGTGATGCCATCACAACACATACCAAGATGACGTCACAAGATCCCAAGATGGCGTTAGACTGTACGACCCAACCCATTATCTAGAATATTCTATTCATGACGGCGTCACGATTAAAACGCGACGCCATTACAGCGATTTTCCTATAAATACAAATCTGTTTTTAGGGTTTTATGTGAGTAACTTTAGAGTAAAATAAAGGGACAAACCCTAGTTCGTTTAGCAGCTGTTAGGGACGATTTTAGGGCCTCAAAACCCTATTGTACTTCCTTCAATTCATGTTTTAATCAAGTAAGACTATCTTAATCATTCAATATGTCTTGTTGTTTGATTCTTATCTGTTCTTGCTTTATCTTTAACATGCTTGGCTAAACCTTCTATTGTGTCTATTTATGATTGTATGAAACCTAGGATGTAGATCTTAGTGGTGTTGCTTCTTGTGATGAATATGCATGTTAGGTCTTAGAAAACCAGCTTTTGTCTGTATCGCTGTTGATATGTCTAGGAAAACATGATTGTGTAGAAAGGATACCATCGGGTAACAGTCTTCATACTACCTTGCCCCTTATATGGTTGATCCACTCTTAATATATTTCAATTTCATTTAATATACTCTTAGGGGCCTTGTAATAGTCTTCATACTACCTTACTTGTGCGTTGCCTTAACGGAATATTAAATAGACGGCGGGTTCGTGTAATTCGTTCATGACTTAGGAAATAATTACATAGATCATCACAAGTGTGACAAAGCAACAACACTAGGAGAATCAATCTAGGGAGTAATACATGATTAAATAAACACAATCTTTTATTATATTGTTATCACCAGTAGCTTAGATTATTATTTAGTTTAATAGCTAAAACCAACCAAACCTCTCAAACATATGATTTACTGCTTTCTTATAAATATAAAAACACAAAAATAATATTCTCTCAACCCCTAGAATTCTGTTTACGACCGTGATCAAGCCTCCTAATATTCCCTAGAGAACGTATAACAATACCCCGAAGGTCTCTTGCCTGTACTTACACTACAACGATTAGGTCAAGCCTAGGGAGTTGTAAAACTTCTTGTAGAAGTCCCTTACGACAACCGCAACAATATCTCATTAGGAGTGCATACTAAGCAAGTAGATATTAGGTTTCTTCATTAGGTCTATATTAGACACCTGCAACCTCACATTTGTTAGCTAATCTAGACAACCTGCACCTCACATATGTGCTTTGAAGTTTCAAGATGATAACTTGCTCCCATGTAATGCAATTATATGCCTTCATGCTTATCTAGATGCTCGACGTTTATTTGCTTAGCTATTAAATGCATGTCTATTATAAAGGCATTTATCTTTTTCTAGCAATTTAGATAAAATATCTCCTAGTTTATCTAAATGGCACATGCTCCTAAATGCTAAATGCTAATATGTTTTACATGACGATTACTTATCATGTTTTGTATGAGTCATTTTTCATGACTTACATGTTAATTGTGCACCTACACTATGTCAGTTTAATGTATGACAATTAACGTTTAGATGTCATATAGTCTTTCACATTAATCTCGTTGATTATTGTGTTCATACATGCTTAGATAAACTTGCATGCTTATATCTATATGTCTTATGCATCTAGGTATATATTTTCTCACACTAGAATATATTTTTTCCGCGTCTGTGCCACAAATCTAAAAGTCAAAAGCGTCGTATAATGGTCTTAAATCTTTTAGAGTCTTCACTCACACATTCCTTTAATCGTCATATCGCCTTCCTCCAAATGATCCACTATTTTGTCAAGGGAATGTTAGATACAAATCTAATCCACCTCAAAGTAGGTTTGACAACATAAATATTTCATCCGAAATATTCAATTATCTTTAACTTGCAATCGCAAACGTTAAAGGTCATATCCGAAAACCCATATTCAAGCCTTTCAACAACATAAGTTAAAACGCTCTCCTTTTCTCTTCGACGAAAACATACTTTCTCTTCGACGAAAACATTCTTTCTCTTTGACGAAAACATTATTTCTCGTCGATGAAATCATTCTTTCTCTTCGACGAACACACTTTTTCTCTTCGATGAAAACATTCTTTCTCTTCGACGAAAACATTCTTTCTCTTCGACGAAAACACTCTCTCTCTTCAACGAAAACATTCTTTGTCTTTCGGAAAATTACGATCATACCTCTTTATTCTCACTCAATCACGCCTCTACAACTATATAGATGGCTAATTCCTTTCATCCACCTTTTCCACTACCACCTTTAAGACAACCTCATACCTCGTAGTGTGATTGTTCTATGAACATTCGCAATGCTCGAGAAGAGCTACATAACTTCGTGGATGTAGTTTATCGTACGCTAACCATAATCCGTCTTGACGTCGTCAAGCTCGTTGCTTCCATCTTCGTTTGTTTTCTTCTTTATTTATTTTTTCTCTCGCGGACGAAACACATCGAGATACACCACCATTTCCTCTAGGACAATGTCCAAAGAGGAAACATCTCCATCAAAAAAGTTCCATCTGAAGATAACATCGTCGACATTCTTTCTTTACCCCTCAAGCGCGAATTGTTCAATTATCTTCGTCTAAGTCTAGAAATGATAGAACACATTCCTTAAATCTTTCTCTTGTTTTCTACTAGTCTCGATTCTAGTCTATCTTCTATTTTGTGATTCGTGACAATTTAACTACTTCATCTGAAGTACTTTACGTATTTTTGATTAGCAAAATGAAAATTAAAATGCCACTCCTTTCACAAAATTCGTCAAGCCCTAAACTCCTCTCCTATTGGCGGTCCGGCGACCCCCAGACTTATTCTAGCGGCCCCCAGATATGTCTGGGACCACCGACAGCAGACTTGTGATATCTGTCATTTCTTTTTTCAAATCATAAAATAAACACCCTCTCTCTCTCTCTGTCTTCTGCTGCTACGAGCTGACGTCTATTCTTCACCCAACCCTCATTAACTATTATTCACTCTTGTTGATGATTACTAGTTCTAGTACATCTTCAAACCAACAAGATGAAATGAAAAACGAGTCTTGAGTCATCCACCGAGTCATCTTTACAACAAGATTCACCATGTAATCCTTTTCTACTAACATAATCATAACCTAATAGTGACTTATCACTACTACAACCTATGAAGGATGAACTACCTTTCACAAAGCACAAACCTATGCCTAATATCTCTCTATAGATCAATGGGTCATCCTCATATCCCAACATTCATAAGCATCTTTGCTTATATTGTCAATAGTCAAGTGAATTTCATCATAAAATGTGTCTCACTCTCAAACACAATCCTTACAATCACCATACTCACATATCCCCTCACATCTTGGTCCTCACTTCTCGTACACCTCTTTTTTCACCTTAAATGGTCTTTCCACTTCTAAACGGTTCCTCTCTCTTTCAATAGTCTTCTCACTTCTGATAGTCGTCACACTTCTAAATGTTCCTTTTCACTTTTAATAAGTCTTCCCTCCTCTAACGTTTCTTCTCAATTCTAAACGTTTCTCTCTCTTCTAATAGTCTTGTTACTATTAAAATTCCTCTTATATCTCGCGACAACTTCATTATTTCATCTAAAATATTTAAGTAATTTGCGAAATGCAAATGTCACTCCTTCGTAAAATTTTCCACTCTCTAGAAAGTGAAAAACATAAAGAAGATATTCAATCTTCAAGTGTTATTGTGTCACCATATTGTTGAGTCTCTCATTATTCTTCCACCATGAAAGAACTACCTCCTCATTTCAAATACTTACCTTTGTTCCTCAACATTGTCAACCAACAAAACACCAAACAAACCTTTGAATTCCTAATTGTCCATCTTTATCTCGATAGGATCACATGCACATCATTGTTGGTGCAAATGATATGTTAATCCTTTCTGAAAAACTTGAAGGATATCAAATCACACAATCTAATAAGATGAGAATAAGAGATTTAGAGAGAGAAAGTAGAGGGTTGGCATACTTAGAGAGAGAAAGAAATGTGTAAAATGATATTATCCAAATGAACCAACACCCTCTCCATGGAATGAGAGGGTATTTATACTTAGTTGGGCATGGTCATGTTGACCCGTTTAGCTTCTTACTATTACATCATGATTAACTACGAGCTACGACATAATATTTTGGAAGTGGCCGAGTCTTTTCTCAATTCCTAATAATCTCCCCCTAAATGAGGTCACTCCAATTTACAAAAATTTAAGCTTAGCATTCTATGAATGTTCTTCAATCTTGCTCGTAGTCTTGAATCTTGATCTTCGTCTTGTGAATCTTATGTAGTGCTTTTGGAACTTGTTCATGCATGCTTGATAGACTTATAATCTTGAGCTTCTTGAGATCATTAGTCAAACATAATCTCTTCATCATCTTAAGATCTTTTTCTTTTTTGTGAACTTGTGACTTTTGGTCTAACATGCTCATACCTTTCTTCATCTTGAAAGCTTTTAAAATCATCTTTCTTGATATTCTTTAACTTGAACACTTCATGACTTCAAGGAAGACACTTAAGTATCAGAGTAGTGGAAGACTTTTGATGCATGTACTTGAGCTTTCATAATGTATTTACATTTGTTGGTCGAGTATGAGCATGTGGCTTATGAATCTGACTCATCATGGACTAGATGCTGCCACCGTCAGGAAAACCTGTAGGTTTAGGTTAGTGATAAACAACAAATATGGACGAAAGTGTCTTTGTTACTTTGTCGGATATGGTTGCAATAACCACGATTCCCTGTTAATCAGTATAAATACTGCCCGTGATCAGATAGAATTCAAAAGAATCTCCTTGACAGGGTTTCGCAGCTGTACTAGCTGTTCTCGTTACCAGAATATCTCAAAGCAGACAGCACAGTAAGAGTGAATCAGTGAGTTACTATCTTACTGATTGAGTCATTAATTTATAGACTAGATCAAATCGATATCCAGTTGTCACAAGTTTGATCCATATAGGATCGCACAAGTCACCTGCCGTAGTGCTTGTTTGATGTTGGCACTAGTAGGATTTCCATTGTCATTGTAAATACTTTGAAGTATCACTCTGATGTTCTGGCAAAATAACAAGGATAATGCGTAGGACTCTTATTATTTCACTTGATTTCACATTGTATGAAAAAACAAGTGCATTTTTGGATAGTGTCCTAATGAGATTTATTGATGATCTCTTGTGGCTTTATACTCAATAGTGCATTTTGGTTTTTGTAACCGAAGGCTAGAGTTCTATGTCACCTTTTCAATACCAACTAACTCGGAGTGAGAAAGTCAATAGAGAATGTGTTTAGTCTCTGTGAGAAATGAAACATAAATATTTTAAAAGATCCTGATTGGCTAGGGAGGGTTGTGCATTGCATCATTGGGTCTATGATGTCTATCTTCAATACCAGACAACATCTTAGTGTTTTCGATAGCATATGTATTGACCCGGTTTCTGCCTACGTGTATGGAGGGCTTCTTTCTTTACATAATTTAACCTTACATTTCTTTTTCATTCTTTAACTCCTTCAATGCTTACTAAGACTTCATCACTAACACCTTATTGGGTTTGTTCTAGTGCTAGCTCTATCTTAGTCGGCATTATTCCTATTCTTACTTTTCTCCTTTTTACATACCTAAGGACTTTTAATCTAACTATTGGAATGTCCCTGGGTAGATCCCTTCCGTTCTGGATGGATCATGGAACGAATACCTATCCTTAACCGCCTTATATCTCCATTATAATAAATACATGATCGGTCTTTTGGTATTTCCACAACAGCCATTAAAACCTTTTGAAAATTAATCAAGGTACTAGTGATATAAATCAAAACTTTTGTACCTTGATGGTTTCGTCTTTTCCAAAATTACCCCCTGCATATGTGCATCGATATTCAAAAGTATTTTGCACATAAGAGGGAGAAGCTGCACACGAGTCACTAAGATCACATTATAGCCTTATATTTTAATCACATTTTCTCCTCTTATCAAAAATATCAAATCGTTTTGATATTTTGGATATTAATTGATTTAAAATTAAGCTTCTGAGGAGAAAATTTTTACTTATTAGCATGCTTATTAGGAACATTTTAATGCTTCCCCTCAATTAATGAGGGTAGAATATAGTGTTATGTACATATTTTGAAAGATTTTAAATTTAATGAAAAATTCATGAAAAATTATACCTTAACACTATATACTAAAGTCTGTACACTACATATATACATATTTACAAAATAGATAATGATATACGACCTGTTATGAAAGAAGACCGAGTATGACAAAGTCCATCTTAAGTTTCGCATAATTCGCCTTTCCACCAGCTTCTCGTCAATCAACTAAACCATGACGTCTGACCGTCTCTTATCCGAGTCTGACCATTTTCTTCTGGGCATGTCTTTGTTGTAGCCTAGTCAAAAATTGAGCAGTCTGTAATGGAAAGTGTCTCAAACCAACTTGAGCGTTTTGTTTGAGAACTTGTAGAGCTCATCAGCTCGCATCAGTCTCTTTTGATTGCTTAAGTCTTCATAGACAACCCTTAGTGGATCAAATGATGGGGTGGATGGTTCTTTGGCAGAGATTGTAGGGAAATCCTTTTGAGGTTTGGTGATTGAGCTTCTTCTAGTAACTTTCTACATCTAGTTGGACATCTTCGACTCTCTTCTTAATGACGATTCTTCTGGTAAACATACCTAGTGCAACTGCCAAATCAACAATAGCATCGCCATCGAGATAGAATAACTTGTGCTGAACAACTAGAAGAAGCATGTCTTCGATGTTATTGAAGTGTAGATTTATAAAGTTACCTACTTTGAATGTGTACAACTTCCTATCTGCTATTCTCACCATAATCTACTCTAAATACCCATAATCAAATTGCTTGTCAATCGACACACTAACCACACTCAGAATCTTTAATTTTGAGTAGACATCATGTTTAGAGAGTCTGTTGATTTGAGATCTATAGAACAGCTGACGCTTAGGTCTCCAATGTGAAATTCCACATTCAACATCTTTGTTGTAATCCACTTTGACTATACTCCATTGATTCAGGATCATGTCTTCAATTCCTACTAACTTATACCTTGCAACCTTTGTCTTTGTGATTGACAAGGTATACTTATTTTCCATGTTTTTTGACTTCAAATATTCAAGATCGTTGTTGAAGAAGTGTTCTGCAGGAACGATTAGATGACCTAGGCGACCTTTCAAAGGTAGAGGCTTGCTTAAGTCATAGAGAAATCTGTCACCTTCAGGGTTTGTCCAATCAAGTCGATCAGACAGAGCCTTATAGCATTCTTCCATGTTATATTCGAGTTCAATGCTACTTTGGTAGGTACCCTTTAGAAGCTTGTAGACTGGTCCAACAAAGTTTGTTTTAGTGATCTTGTCTAGCTTGAGACGATTCATTACAAACTTGGAAAAGTCAATGGGAGTGGCCATAAGTTCGTCAAATGTGAGTGGACCCTTTTTAGCAGACACTAGATCATTAAACCAGGTTTGTTCTGGTTGATCATCAACAATTCGACACTTGTTTCACTCTGGATCAGGATTAGGAGGCCTTGGAGGTTATTTAAACCAATTATTCTTCGTACATTGTCTGTATTTGGTATCGAATCATCTTGTGGTTGATTAGCATCATTAACAACATCATCATTAGTATGGTTTTCCTCAGCATCCATTGTTACCTCTTCAGTAGGTTTAGCAACTGATTCTTCTGCATGCACAGATTTATCAGTTTTTGAAGCTTTGGGTGGAGTATTACCTTTGGAAGTTTCTTTTGTTGTTGATGATTTTTTTGATGACTCAGATTATTTGGTTCTCCTCCTTTTGGTCTTCTTCCCTTGGTTTGGTCCAGCAGAAGGGTCTTCGTCTTGATCATCTCCATGGTCTCTTTTCCTCAGAACTTTATCAGGATTAGCTTCACCTCTTGCAATGGCTTCATTAAGGCCTATTGAGTTTAGTAAAGCATCAAATAAGTTTTGATGCTTATCACGTGTCAGGTAAGATCAGCTTTTATCTATCTTTTCAAAGAGTATATTCTTCAGTTCTAGTTCATAAAGAGATTCAGCTGCTTTGTAAGCAGATTGACTAGGAGTGAAAGATGGTTGAGCCAGGAAAGTTGGATTCTTCTGGAGTGCATCACGAACAATGCTTTCAATCCTTGGGTTAATAACATCAGAAGCTACTTTTGGTAGGAACTTTGGCAGTTGGTTCTTAACCTTATTGATGATATTGGCTTGAACCGATTCTTCAATAGCCTTAGAATGATCAACTTGTTTCCATGCTTCAAATTGTTTTTCTAGATCAGATAGCCTTTGAACAATTACTGGAAGTAGATCGAGAATTATGGTTGTAACAGATGGAGCTGTAGTGATGATTGGTGGTGTAGGGATTGGTATTGTATGTTGTAGCATGGATGAAACTGTAGTGATAATGGAAGTGTAACAACCGTCAATTTTCGGAACATATTTAAATAATAAATCATATTTATTATTACATGTTTGTCGTTTATAATTTTTTTTTATTTGATTCGAAGACGAAAAAGGGATATATATTAATTCATAGAATTTATCAAAAACGACCACTAAATCACGTTTTCATTATTCGGACTCTAAAGCAATTTGATGTAAAACGACATTCCTGACAACTTTTTAGTTTTGACCGAGACCCGAAAACAGTCAGAAGGTGACTGAAATGCCCTCGCAAGATTTTAGAAACACAAAAATAATTAAATTATATTTAATTATCACGTTTTATTAAATAAAAATATTTAATAAAATACTTAGCAATTTAATTAAAAGCGTTTGTTGAGAACGCGAATATTCGAGTTGAAATCTATTTTTTTTCTTTTCTATTTCGGACGAGACGTAACCGGTTCATTAAATAAATAACGAATATTAATAACGAATATTTTTATAAATGTTATGAAAATATTTGTGAAATACTATCAAATAAATACTCATTTTTATCAGAAAAATGATTTGGAAAACAATGGCGCAAGTTTCGTGCGTTGATTCATCCGTTAAGTCGCTCAAACGAGTCCCGAACCGATAGTTATCAAAACTATATTAAAAAGTTACACAAATAACCCTAAACTATTATAACTTATCACTTTTCTTTATAACTTTTTATATATATAAAAAGTTATTCATATTTAAAACACACACACGTGCACCATCTTCCTCTCCCTCTCCTATATCCGGCCGCCGCCGCCGGATTTTGGCCACCACCACGCCGCCGCCGCCGAAAAACTTTTCCGGCAGACTTTTCCGGTTATAATCAAAAACGATCCCCACCACCGGATCTACCCGATCCCCACCACCACTCGCGGTCACGCGCCGTTTACCCCCTCCGGCTGCCACAGCCACCACCACCATCAAGACCATCACCACCTCACCCCGCTGCCATACCATCACCCCCACGCCACCACAGCCACCTACACCAACACTGCTGCCGTCACACCGACGCACCACCGCCACCATCATCATCACATCCTCATCATCTCCATCTCCATCTCCATGCCACTCTCATCATCGTCACCATGGCTGCACCACAGCAGGTGCGTTTGGCTGCGGTAGCAGCTAATGGGGTGTTTGTTTATATGGTTAACAACCACAAGGGTGTTTGTCGTTGGTTAATTAAACAGCAATAGGGGTGTTTGTTTTATTGTTTATAACAGATTAAGGGCGTTTGGTAGTTTCATCAGATTAGGGTAGCGTTTGGTTGTCGGGTTTGTCACCAAGAAGGTTGCATTTTTTATTGTTGTCAGAACGGGTGCGTTCGGGTTGGTTTATTATCACCACAGCCTCACCCTCAAGGTGTCGGGCTGTGGTTACGTGGTTAATTGTTTCGGGTAATCTTGTCTTGTTTCTCGTCTTGGTTGACCGGCTGAAAAACACGCCCACAAAGGGGTGTTTGTTTCTGCGTAAAATCAGCCCGAAAGGGGCGTTTGGTTCTCGGGTATTTTCAGCAAATAGGGCGCGTTTGGCTCGTCTCATCAGCACCACAGCGGGTGCATTTGGTTTTGGCAGCAGCACCGAATGGGTGCGTTTGGTTTGTGGTAAACACCAACACAAGGGTGTTTGGTTGTGGTTTTGAAAGCCCACATAGGGCGTGTTTCGTTCATCGCTTAAAAGGGTGTTTGACTTTATTTATTTCATTTAGTACTTAAATGTTGTCTAGATAAATATTGAAACACGAATGCATTTTGCAACATAGATTTGTTGATTTAAAAGTGAAAAACATTTAGTTTTGTAATAAAATGGGAAACGTCACATAACGAAAAGGGTCATGGCAAAATTTCTAAAAATGTATATACTTATTATCTTTAGATACAACACTTATCGTCTTTGAAGGACGA
>BQNB010187860.1:0-12001 GCA_026074375.1 Tanacetum coccineum
GGTCCTCACAAACAAAATCAGGAATTGCATCTTGAATTTTTGCAAACCAAGATTTAACACATGTATGATTGAGTAGTTTGGATTTAATTTCACTAGAAGCAAGTTCAAGTACCACCCACAATCCTCCAAGATATGACAAGTGGACATCTGGGAATCCTTCTTTGAGCAGGGAATTTTGAAGACGAGTAATGGAGCTCGCGTCTTTAAGCAATCATTGATAATTTGTTTAAGACCACACATCACATGTTAATGTTTTTCTCGACTTTCCATTTAAGGAAGCATAATCATCAGTTTACAACAAAATAAGTAATTAATTACTTCATTAATAATTTATAAGAGTTGAAAAGGCACACAACCTTTTAGTTTCGGTTAATAAATTAAAGTAAAATTCATGTTTTATAGAATCACAATAACAAATAAAAAAAATCCACCACCTTTGATTTTTGATTTGATTATGACATACCATTAGGCATAAGGATTAGAAAGATTTTTTGAACAACCTCATCCAATGATTGTTTATAAATCTAATGACCATTTTTGTGATTCACACTATTAATAAGATACAATTGTTGTTATACGTCTGGTTCACCAATTTAATTCTCCACAATAAACGTGCTACCAAGTAATATTTCAACGCAAATTTCCACCTTTAGCTATTAGTAGTGCTACTAATATAATAGGATTATTAGATGTAAGATTAAGATATCAAAGAGTATTCAGCTTGTAGTATTTACCAAGGTTATAAATAGTGTGAGGCGTGGTGTGGCGGTATGGCGTGGCGGCATGACCAAGTCTCACGCTTTAGGAGCCATGGCGAGTCATGCGTTTTTTAAGGCGTGACTTAAAAACGGCACAAAATAGAAAAATATTTATAAATTTATATATTTATATCATATTTCAAATATATTGAGTTTACAAAAAGTGTT
This sequence comes from Tanacetum coccineum, assembly GCA_026074375.1. Classification (NCBI taxonomy): domain Eukaryota; kingdom Viridiplantae; phylum Streptophyta; class Magnoliopsida; order Asterales; family Asteraceae; genus Tanacetum; species Tanacetum coccineum. The sequence goes on from BQNB010187860.1 coordinate 927, forward strand.
GTACATAAGGAATCAAGTCAAACCCCTATCTTTACATGTAATCTTTTTTTAATTTTATAAAAAAAAAACAATTTTTCTCGAAAAAAATTAAAATTAAAAAAGCCTTCACGCATCATGCCTTATCACGTTTTCCCACTTCTCATCTCACGTCACGCCGTAAGCTTATGTCTTTGTCTATTGCGTAGCGTGAAGGTCACGCCTCGTGCCTTTGCGAGGCCTTAGCAGGGCCATGACGCGCCTTTTAAAACCCTGGTATTTACTCTCTATATATATGCATCATGCCTTTTTAAGTTTTACGAAATGAAAATAAATAGGACTAGTCACCTCCACACCGCCACATCATTATCCTGTTCCACCACCGAACCCCGTAATAGTTACCATGCTATTTATATCCCAACTTAAACATAAACATACCCGGTAAGTCCACAACACATTCACACACGCACACACACAAAATTCGCTTGGTTGTTAGGCCGCCGAACTACCCTAAAATTTTGTTGACCATGCGTGAAGCAAGAGGAGTGTAGCAAGCTTAACGCGTGAAGGTGGAGACATGTCATACATTCTCGCATTACTATGAGAAAAAAAGTAGAACGGGCGATGAAGGTTTTGACGAGGTCATGATGTCCTCGCTAGAAGTCGATAAACGATAAAAAGAACCCGACTCTCGGTTTTTGACTTTGTCGAAAAGGGAAGAAAGTTTGACTAGATATTTTTCCCGCCAAACTTTGGCGAGGATATGTCCTCGCCAAAAGTTTTGACCAGAATGTTGACCAGTTAATTATGTGTTTAGTTAATAGTTATTAAGAAATTAAATGAAGTGGTGACGTGGTTGTACATTTGGCGCGGACATGTCTTCGCCAATAAATTTTAACCAAAATGTTGACTATTTAAGTATGCAAGCTAAATAGATCAATCAAGATGATATTGATATACTCCCTCCGTCCTGTTTTAATTGGCCTTCAACAAAAAAAAATTTATTTTATGTAGCTTTATGATTGGACGTATATTTATTAAAATGACAAGTTTACCATATTAAATGCAATAAATGTATGAATTATTTTTCTTACAAGAATGAATGAGATGGGTAAAATTGTAAATTTAATACTCTATAAACACCTTAATTAAGAAAGTGGACAAGGTTTTGGGACAAACTAAAATAGTAATGAGGTCAATTAAAATGGGACGGATGAAGTAGAAGGCTGGTGGGATCTGGATAAAAATAATTAATCAATTAAATAGTATAACTGATTGATTAAATAATAAAATTTTTTAATGAGTTAATTACTTATGGTATTTGCGAGAGGAACGTGTTCTCACCAGATTTCTTGAAGACCCGGATTACAACTTTGACTGAGAATTTTCGTAGGTTCCATTTGGTCATCGCTAAAATTGAAAAAATCCTCGCCATGTTGAGTATTGTGACAAACTAATAAAGGTGGTGTAGGATTCCCGTATCACTTACTTCATAGAATCAAACACGAATATCGGAACTAGAAATGAGAAAGAAAGATTGAGTTGTTTAGAGAGAAAGAGGACGAGAGAATTGAGAGAGAAGATGAAAAGATATTTTTTGATATTTTTGAACAACTTGATTTTTCTAAATAAGAAAGGTCTTATATTACCCAGTCACGAAAAGGTTACGCGCGGGATATTTACTAGGACCCGGGTCGGTGTTTTGTTTGGGATTAAACCGAAACATATAATTATTAGATTCACTATCGAGCCCGATTCCCTTAGATAATATCCTATTACACATTAACTAATTAAAGACCGAAGCTCCATAGGTTAGAGGGGCCGAACTTCCTTTGTTCGACTCAATAATTGATGCTAACATTCTTCCACGGAAGTGATGGTCTTGATACACTGGGAACGGAGCGTCTTTATTGACTCAATAAATTGAGTCTAAACAATCTCCCGAAGTGGTTCATTGATGGACACTCCTTCATGTGATCAGTGAGAATTTTTTTGGGCTTTTGTCGCTTAGCTCGAGTGTTCTTGGTCTTTGTTTCGTTTGTAATCGTGTTCCTTATGCTTTGCGATCGGCTAAGCCATCCTTGCGATCGTGTGTCTGTTGACCAACATGACTATACATATTGCATTATCTTGGAAAGCTTTAAATCAGAGTTTGCGGAAGTCTTTGTTTGCAATCTTGAGCTTTCTCGATAGGAATTCTTTGTAGATTAAGAATTTGAATGGGATTGAGGTTGCCGTTACCACCGTTTGACCTGCAGGTTTTCGTAAGTGCTAAACGAGAAAATTGATTTGAGAAAATTAATCGATGTGTCAATCGTTAAGAGTTTTTGTAAACATCGAGAGTGTCATGTTGTTATCAAAATTCTCAACGTCAAATTCATAATACTAGACCGAATCGATATCCAGTTGTCATCACAAGTTTGATCCATATTAGAAATCTCGCAAAGTACCTACCAAAGAGCTGGTTTGATGCTTGGCTCAAGAGGATTTCCATTTCATTGTGTATAAGTCATTATATCACTCGGATGTTCTGGCAAATTTCAGTGAATTGATATTGCGTAGGACTCTTGATAAAGTTGTGAACTTGGATGATGTTTCAACAAGTGTTTGAAATGGATGTGTCCTAACGAGATTTTTATTGAGTTCTTCTTGGCTTCTAGACCTCGATTAGTGCATTTGTTTTGAGTACTCGGACGGATGGAGCATAGTGCTCCTATTCAATATCAACGATCTCGGGAATCGAGTTGTCAATAGAGAACGTGTTTGTATCCCGTGACAATGAGACAAGTTTCTGTTGAGATGGAAACCGGTTTGGCTGAGAAGGGTTAGGACTTGTTTGTGCATTGCATCACTGGTTCATGATGTTGTTTAAAGGTAACAATCAACTTGGGATTCTGACGCATATGTATGACCCGGTTTCTGCCTAGTTTGTGGTGGCTTTCTTTCTTTTTGACCTTTATCCATACATTTCTTTTTCATTCTTCAACCGCACTTCAATAGCTGTACCTAGTTGGCATTACTCACCTTGTTGTGGATTGTTCTAGTGTTAGCTCATCTGTAGTCCGGCATTATTCCACATATACATTCAATCTCCAATTCAGCCCTAAGGACGGCTTAGTGTATAACTTTGGATTGGTTCCGTGGGTAGATCCGGCGGTTCTGGTTGGATCATAGTTTGATCTATACCGAACACCTTATAGACTTCAGATTCGTCGTGAAATTATAAGATGTTGTTGGGTAGAAGAGCAAACCTATAAAACCTTTTTCTTTCTGTTCAGAATTGGTCGAATAGATCATATTTTAATACATTTTCTCCCCTTGATTTTAAATAATAAACACTTTTTTTTGGAAAATACCTTGTGATTTAAAAATATGTCTTGAAAAATCTGTGGGAGAAAAAAAATATGGTCAGCATGACTGTTTGGAACATTTAATAATGTTTGAATACATAAGAATTGTCGTTGTTGATGTATCCTAAGAACATTTTAAAACTTTGTTTTTCCGAAAAACTCCCCTCAAAATAGGACCAATTAAAAAATTGTTGGCTTTGTGAAAAACAGTGTGCGGAAGGAAAGTGTTGAACACACAATTTTGAAAAGATTTATGATTTGTTATCGAGGAAATTCTTGAAATATGTGTTCAACTTTTTGAAAAACCAGATGTTTGAGGATTCTCTTTCTTACGGTAAGGGGTACAGCGCACTGAAAACGTACCGATTCTTTTTCTTGAGCTTATAATAACATTGATGTCTTGTAAGAACTGCTCAGGACGAGAAACGTTAATTTTCTCGTTGTGAGGATTAAGTTTTTTAAACCTTCTATGTATTTTGAAGTCCGGGTTATGTACTGACATTTGCACATAAGCCATCTAGAAAATTAGAAATGACATGTTTGAAACTATTTGCAACTCTCGCTTCGAACTTCATTTACACACCCGTGTCAATGTTAATCGACATTTTCTAAAGCACGTAAATGTTTTCGATTCCTAAGAGACCTGTCGGAGAAAGGAATCTTTTTGAAATTTTATGTTTTCTGATTTTTGTATTTTCTTTTTGAAGTTTTATATTTTTGTATTTTGCTTTTCTCAAAAAATATTTACATGGCGATGTTTGATGATGATATCAAGCAGTCTCATTTGTCAGAACCTCCAGATCAGCTGGAGTCAAACATCTCATACCAATCCTTCTGACAAGATACTTAAACCGATCCTCAGGAAGGGCTTTGTAAACATGTCAGCTAATTGGTATTCAGTTTGGACAAAATTATAGTTCTAATTATACCATTTTCAACATGTTCCTTTATGAAATGATACCGAGTATGGATGTGCTTTGTTCGCGAATGTTGTACGGGGTTGCATGAGATTGCTATGGCTGACTGAGAGTCGCAATACAACGGTATTTTGTTATAGTTGAAGCCATAATCTTGAAGTTGTGTCCTCAACATTACTTGAGCACAATTGCAGATATCGCCACTACTTGCCTCTGCTGAAGACATTGCAGTGGCAGTTCTGTTTCTTTGACATGCAGCTTAAAGTTTATCACCATAGAGAACGGTATCCCTCAGAAGTGCTTTTCGAGCTGTATCAATGCATTCCGGCATGATCAGCGTCTGAAAAATGCGTTAGTTCGAAAGCCAGAATCCTTTGGATCCCAGAAGTCCATGTTAATGGTTACCCTTTAGTATGTAAAGATTCTTTTAACCTCCTTGAGGAGCTTTGAGTTGGTCGGGCTTGATAACGTGCACATAGCTTAATGCTCGCACTAGTCTGCTACTAGATGTCAAGTACATGAGTGACCCTATTTTTACTACAGATAATAGTTTGGTCTACGGGTTCTCCACTCTAATCTAACATCTAGTTTGGGTTTTGTAGCCAATGGCTTTTGTACCAATGGGAGGAGTGACAATTGTCCCTTCTTTATGCTTTTTTTAGAATTTCTAAAGCGTACTTGGCCTGATTGATAAAAAAATACCCTTTGGGGGACTGTAGGATCTGAAGTCCTAAAAAGAATTTCATCTCCCCCATTTAAAGGACATTTCAATTCTACTGTGCAGTAATTTTTCAAATCGTTTTGAATATTAGGATTTGTCGATCCAAAAATTATGTTCCATAACGTATAATCTGCACAAGTAGAATATCCTCCCGTATTTTATCTTGAATAAAGTGGGTCAATTGTACTTTAGTAAAGCCTTTCTTTGGCATCAGGAGTTGGATAGGTTCATCGTACCAGGCTCTTGGAGCTTGCTTCATCATACAAAGCTTACACTTAGAAAGGTAGCTTTTTTTGGATGATCTGGGATCAACGTACCCTTCGGCTGAAGCAAATAAACTCCTCCTTAGTGGACCATTACGAAATGCCGTTTTCACGTCATTGATCGATTGGAAAATAGACTTGTGTGCTGCGTGGCAACGAAAATCCCGAACGGCTTTTCAAGGCTGAGGCAACTGGTATTTGCAAATGATTCTTCAAATCAATACCTCTTCCTGAGCATAACCTTAGCTACAATGTCTTGCTTTGGTTGCAATTACAGTTGATCTTATCTTATTGTTCTTCCATAACCACTTTAGCTTTATAATCATTTTTGTCCAAATGGTTTGTGTCGGACTGTTCCCAGTCTTTCAGATTTGTTCGAATGATGAAGTTCATCCTGCGTTGCTTCGATCCATGCCGATCAGCCATTGCTCTTTAATTGTTCTTTGGTTCAAACAATACTTTCACCGTGAGCGCGAACATATACATTTCGAGGATCATTGTGGCAAGCTGTCGTCTTGTTTGACTGGCAGGGTTGGATTTCATGAACTTGTTCTAATGGGATGATCTCTGGTCCATCGGTAATCATTGAACTTTGTGGTTGAAATGAATTGCACATCGGTTATTATTAATGTTGCGTGGGGAAGACTCACAATTTCCTGTACCGTGTACAAAGGATTGATAAATTTAGCTTTCTTGAAACGATGCATTCGGTGCTTGATCATTGTTTGTTTTCCTCTCAGCTTGATCGTGTGTTGGATGGTAATATTTTTACAACGTAAAGGGACTGAAGAGAATTCTAACACTGTTGTGACGAATCTGTCTGTCTGCTGTAGGGAACAACATTTTGTCTTCTTGGGGGCACGGGGGGTCAAAAAAAAAAGAGTTGTCATAATCTGACACCTTTTTTCCTTGAGGAACGAGGCCTGAAGAGACATTTTCAACAGACATCTCTTGTCGTTGTTTGTGGTGCGAGGTCTGAACTGTCGTGATCAGACATCATTTCTTAGATTTCATCAATTGATTGAATGGATTCAACTATTAAGGTGTTCTCTGTTGTAAACTAGGATATCCTTCGACGAGTAGAATATCCCACCAATGAACACGATGATCCCTTTTTCTTTCATCTTATCCAGATTTTCCCCATCTCTAGTTATGTAACAAATGCAACCAAAGATGTGAAGATGTTTTATTGAAGGTTTCCTGTCATTGATGATGTGATATGCCGTCTTTCCATGAGTGGATATGATGATTGATCTGTTCTGAGTATAGCATGCGGTTGCAACTGCTATGTCAGACATTCTCGCATTGCTATGAGAAAAAAAGTAGAACGGGCGATGAAGGTTTTGGCGAGGTCATGATGTCCTCGCTAGAAGTCGATAAACGATAAAAAGAACCCGACTCCCGGTTTTTGACTTTGTCGAAAAGGGAAGAAAGTTTGACTATATATTTTTCCCGCCAAACTTTGGCGAGGATATGTCCTCGCCAAAAGTTTTGACCAAAATGTTGACCAGTTAATTATGTGTTTAGTTAATAGTTATTAAGAAATTAAATGAAGTGGTGACGTGGTTGTACATTTGGCTCGGACATGTCTTCGCCAATAAATTTTAACCAAAATGTTGACCATTTAAGTATGCAAGCTAAATAGATCAATCAAGATGATATTGATATACTCCCTCCGTCCTGTTTTAATTGGCCTTCAACAAAAAAATTCATTTTATGATAGATTCAATGAATCTGAACGTATATTTATTAAAATGACAAGTTTACTCTATTAAATGCAATAAATGTATGAATTATTTTTCTTACAAGAATGAATGAGATGGGTAAAATTGTAAATTTAATACTCTATAAACACCTTAATTAAGAAAGTGGACAAGGTTTTGGGACAAACTAAAATAGTAATGAGGTCAATTAAAATGGGACGGGGGAAGTAGAAGGCTGGTGGGATCTGGATAAAAATAATTAATCAATTAAATAGTATAACTGATTGATTAAATAATATATAATTAATAGATTAATTATCTTTAGGTATTTGCGAGGACGTGTTCTCACCAGATTTCTTGAAGACCCGGATTACAACTTTGACTGAGAATTTTCGTAGGTTCCATTTGGTCATCGCTAAAATCGAAAAAATCCTCGCCATGTTGAGTATTGTGACAAACTAATAAAGGTGGTTTGTTAGTTTTTTGGTTTTTAAATATGCAGGAGCCTTTTCTATTCAATTGAAAGTGAAGTTAGAAGATTTGTTCTAGAAAAGACAAGTTGGTATCTCCAAGGGCTTAAGTGCAACATTGTAACATATATAAAGATGGATCCAACTAGGGTTTGATAACTTGCTTTCACATCTCTCTTACTCTCTCGTTTGTACTTTGTTTGATCTTGTGTGTTTGATATTGATCTCAATATGAGTCTGGTCCATCTTCTTGTATTGATTTAGTGAAAAGTCTCTTTATTTGATCACTAATATGTAAGTGTTGAGTGATTCATTGTTATGAGGTGATTAGATCTTCCTAGAATGGACAATCTCTTATTTCTTTTGTAATCGTTTGGTTAGCATCCGTTTTGAGACCAATCTTCTTGTATCTTTGAGTAATAATAATAAATCACCAAGGGGTGGTTGGTTGGGTGATAGTTGATTGTGTTCTTGATTATAGTCTGATACTTTTTACGTGGTATTAGAGATATTAGGTGATTCTTGATTTCTAGGGCTGCTAAAATTTAGGGGGTTCTTAATCTGGTGGTGTTCTTGATCGATTGATTATGGAGTCTCAATTGTCGTGTTGATTTAGTCTGTTTAGGCAAAGATCTGGTGATTTGTGAGGTTGATTGTTAGGGTTTTTTGAACCCTAATTTTTTAATTAGGGATTTTACTCTAAATTGAAACTAGGCTTGTTCTTGACCGTTTGTAACTCGTGACTAAGTGAATCAAGGGTGCAGGTGGTAATGATTGGTTATTTTACTGCGTTCCATAAAGCTCTGTAAGTCTTTTCTTTTCCTTTAAATCTCTGAGCATTTTAGTGAATCACTGCAAACTCTGTGGGTGACATCTTGACCTACTTCCTAAAGAAGCAAGGATACCTGCTCTTCCCATATATATGTGTGAAACTGATTGTTTCAGCTAGATTTGGGTGTGTGTTTAGTTTTAGAACTGTTAGTTTCGTTGTTATTGCGTTTAGATTGTTGGAGGATAGGATCTTAGGCAGTCTTGGAAGTTGTTGGTTTGTGGACTATTGGGGGTCAAATGTGATTGCTAGTGTGCTGGGTTTTTTGATTAATTCTTGTTTGTACAATTCTTGTTGTTTGTCTAAGTTGTTATCTGTTAGTTAATTGATCTTCTTAATATTTGTTATTACGGTTGTTTGTGATCCCTCTAGGTCTACTGTCTTGATTAATAATTTGAATGCTAGTAATCATTTGCATACTAATCCTAATGATTCAACTAGTACTGCTTTAATTCCATTTAAATTGCTAGGTACTTAAACTTATAGGGTCTGGGCCAGTGCTCTGAAATTAACTTTTCCGGCCAGGAATAATTTTTTTTTTGGTAAAGAGTTTCTCCGGTAAATTATATTACACCAAAAAATCGTTGAAGTACAAAGGATAAGGGTGACGTCCCTTATCTCAGTCTAAAAGTAGACACTCACAAGCAACTAAGTGCTACAACCAAACCCCTACATAAGAAAGACAAGCAAATCTTAAGACTAACAACGAAATTAAAAAAATACTTCCTATCCGACTATAATACGGATAAGCTATTGATCACAAAAATCAACACAACTTTGGTAACTGTTTCACATGAGCCTCGAATCCGTCATAAAACCAAATCGTCTTGATGGAACAAAGTCACATTAGACGAATAAACTGATGAAACAGTAATACCAATGCCCTTAAAGCAACAAACCAACACGAGATCTTCACTTAAATTGGATCAAAGGACGATTTCATGCACAAGCTGAAACATGCCAGTCTTTAGCATTAACGACAGATATTAGTGCCCAGGATGACCAGCAATACTAAATGATGTCCCTAGAGATGTTGTGTAATCTGACACAACAATCACAGTCACACCAGCCATAATACGCACTACCAATCTAAGCTTTCCATTCATCCCATTGAATAAAAAGCCCATTATCATCGCACAGAACCACGACCAGATTGCACCAGCAGCAAAACGAGTAGCAACCAAGATTACCCACTACAGCAATCAACCTCTACAACACCCTCATCAGAATGCGTATAAAAAACAAACCCTAAAAATTAGGGTTTGTGGTATAACGGCCACCAAACAAACATCTGCCATACATAAAATCAAATGGAAAATATGATAAGCAATACTGGAACCACCCAGATATCAAGGCGGAATGGACAGGATTCTAATATACACGAACGAATCCAAACCCTAAAAGTTCGACAGCCAAATAACGATCTTAAAGACCAAAAAATGGAATAAGATAATCAGGGATGGCTTCAATGATTCATAGGATAGAACAGATAACCCTAGATCGAGATAAGAAAATGATATAGGTTACAAGGCAAAGAAGAGGACGAAACCTTAAACAAATCAAACCCAATATGAACCACAACCAATAACTTAGGATCCCTATATGAACATGTTGAAACCCTAAATCACAAATACGATCAAGAAAGGTTGCAGGTATGGAGATAACTGGCTGTAAACCCACCAAAACAAAAAGAAAATACGATTTTGATTGTTAAAATTCTAAATCAGAGCATAAAATGAACCAATCTCAAGATTAATAACAAGAAAGATCGTATTTTAGAGTGGTCGGAAAGGTTTTTGGTGGTGGCCGGAAGTCTCCATATTGAGAGAGAAAATTAGGGTTTTTCTAGCCAGGAATAATTTTGCTTTTGTTGATGGGTCATGTTTAAAACTGCTTATGTGACTAATGATATTATATCTACTCAATGTGATAGATGTAATGTTGTTGTTTTGACTTGGATTATGAACTCTGTTTCCTCTTATGTGTATATGTGTCTTTTCTATTTTGTTGATGCTACTTATGTGTGGAAAGAGTTGGAAAGTACTTATGACAAAGTTGATAGTTATGTTATATTCAATCTATTGCAAAAAAAATTAATTGTATTAAGTAAGGTCGTAGTTTTGTGGCTGATTATTATCATAGGTGAAACTCTCTATGGATAGAATTAAATGCTTTGATTAAACTGCATACCTGTGTTTGTGATACTAATAAGGAGTTGGGTCTGCATACTCAGCTCATGAAATTGATGCAGTTCCTAATGGGCATTGATGACTGCTATCAGTCTGTTAGGAGTGCACTTTTGACCCGGGATCATCTCTTTGATGTCAAGGATGCTTATATAACTGTATTAAGAGAGGAATCCTAAAAAGGATTCTTGTGTCCTCTAGTGTTGTTGAATCTAAATTGAATGCTACTTCTTTTGCTGCTAAAAGTTTTACTAATAATTAACCAGTAGGGGTGATATCACCAAATAACGTCATACTTTACTATCATTTATCCCACGTATTTTACCCACTTTTATATAAGTATTGCAAGATATTGGTACTTAATTGCTTAAAGTTTATTATTGCAGTAATTATGGAGTCACTTGTGAAGAAGAAGCAAAAAGGCGCAATTCTAGAGCTTAAACGAACGACATTTGAAGAATACTATTTTTTGCACCTATACGCTGTATCCAGCAATGAAGATATGGCGTATCAGCGCCAGCTCAGCACAAGAAACGCGTAATGATCAATTCCCGATTCGGCGTATCCACTACAACCAATATGCCGTATGCACAGCTGTTCATCAGTCAAAGATACGCATTTAATATGATTGATGGTAATTATCTTAATTAATTTGATCTT
>BQNB010187863.1:0-12001 GCA_026074375.1 Tanacetum coccineum
AATCACAAGTTTAGAGGAGGATTGTTGGGAATTAAAAGCTTTTACAAGTTTATACTGATGATGGACTTAGTACTGCTATTGAAGATTTGTACTACTGCTGAAGATTGAAGAATATAGACTAAGTCATTAGTACTGCCAGTACATTGTTAGTACTGCCAGTTATAGTTAGTCATGTTAGTTAATAGTTTGTACTGTTAGTATATTATAGTTAGTACTGCTTATGTGATATGCATGATTTATATTAGGAATAGATATGCATGATCACTTAACGCGTTTTGTAAGCCTATTAAGGTTTCCTTGGTGTATAAAAGGAACCCTTACGGCATAGTTAGAGAGAGACAGAGATACAAATCCTAGATAGAAAAGTCATAGTTATTTAGGTAAAACATATAGTTGTTTTGTGAATCATTCAATATATTGAAAGTTTAGAGAAAGTTCGTGTGTTACTGTTGCATTGTTTCTTCTGGTGTATAAAGATTAGTTTCCGCATAATCTTTATATATTACTTAGGGTTTCTATCAGGGTTGTTTTAGATTTATCTAAGATAACTAAAGCTTTAACAAGCTAATCAAAGAACTGCAAAAAGAGATCAACAAGTGGTATCAGAGCGGGTGTTCTGAAACCTTGATCAAGAAGAAACAAACTAGATCTAACTCTTTGTACAATCTCTAGATCAAGACCCATTGATCTAGAAAGTACCCAAAACAATGCTCTTGCAAAACTGCCACTTCTGAAGCAAGGTGATTATGAGACATGGAGACTCAGAATAAAGTCATACATTCAACTTCAAGACTATGCTCTCCAAGTGAGCAGCTACTCACTTTTGATGATGACACTTCCAAGTGAGCAGCTACTCACTTTTAATCAATACAAAGATGCCAAAACCTTGTTTGAAGCCATAGAAGCAAGATTTGGTGGTAATAAAGCCACCAAGAAGACTCAAAAGACACTCCTAAAGCAGATGTATGAAAACTTCAATGCTTCTAGCTCAGAATCACTTGACTCTATCTTTACCCGGCTTTAGAAAATTGTAAGCCAGTTAGCCATCTTAGGTGAAAACATCTCTCAAGAAGATCTAAACTTTAAATTCTTGAGAAGCCTTCCTTCTGAATGGAGCATGCATGTTGTGGTCTAGAGGAACAAACCAGTTCTGGGCTCAATAAGTTTTGATGATCTCTATAAAAATTTTAAGATTGTTGAACAAGAGGTCAAAAGTAGTGTAACCTCAAGGTCAAATTCAAATCCACAGAATGTGGCCTTTGTTTCAACTCCTAGTAGTACAAATGATGTTAATACATCTAATGTTCTTGTTAATAATGCTAGCTCTTCACTTAGTACTGCTAGTTCTACAGACAATACTGCTAGACTCAGTGATGCCACAATCTATGCTTTTCTGGCCAATAAACCAAATGGATCTCAGGTTATTCATGAAGACCTAGAGCAAATCCATGAAGATGATCTTGAAGAAATGGATTTGAAGTGGCAATTAGCATTACTAAGTATGAAAGCAAGAAAGTTCTATACGAGAACTAGAAAGAAGATTATCATTAATGGAAGTGATATTGCTGGTTATGACAAGACAAATGTATAATGCTTCAATTGTCATAAGATGGGACACTTTGCGAGAGAGTGCATAAATCCTAAGAGTTAAGAAAATAGAAGCAGAAATCAAGACAGCTCAAGGAGAACTGTGAATGTGGAAGAATTTTCTTCTAAAGCTATGTTAGCTATAGATGGAGCTAGAGTTAATTGGAGTTATATGACGGAAGAGGAAGTCCCTACCAACTTTACTCTTATGGCATTCCCAGATTCAGAGGTACTCAATAACAAAACTTGCTCTAAAACTTGTCTTAAAAGCTTTGAAGATCTTAAGTCTCAATATGATAATTTAAGAATAGAGCTTAATAAATCTAAATTTGATCTAGCCAACTATAAAAGAGGTTTAGCTTCTGTGGAAGAACAACTAGTCTTCTACAAGAAAAATAAGGGTATGCTTTGTGATCAAATTGCTGTTTTTAAAAGAGATGCCTCATTTAATGAATCAGAAATTAATGCTCTTAAAATTCAGATAGAAAGACTTAAGAAAGAAAAAGAGAGTAATCAGATTAAGATTGACAACTTTGAAAATGCTTCTAAGAGTTTAGATAAATTAATAGGAAGTCAAATATCTGATAACTATAGAAATGGTATGGGATATAATGTTGTTGCACCTCCACCTACAGGCTTATTTGCACCCCTTACTATTGATTTGTCAAACTCTGGTCTTGAGGAATTTAAACAGCCAGAATTTGAAGGCTGTGGGGTTAAAGTTAAAAAGAATGTTAGTGAAAATTCCTCTAATAAGATTAAGAAAACCTCTGGTGCCCCAATAATTGAAGATTGGGTTTCTGATAGTGATGAGGATGAGACTATGGAAAAGGTGTCAGAATCAGCTAATGTTCAAAAATTAATGCAAGCTGATCAACCTAAGAAAGTTAGTCAAAATCCTAGGAATAACAGTACTATCTGGAATACTCCAATGTCTAAGAAATTAGGAGTTGGATTTCAGTTTACTCCAAAAGCTTGTTTTGTTTGTGGGAGTTTTAACCATCTAATTAAAGACTATGATTTTCATGATAAAAAGATGGTACAAAAACCTATTTTGCACAATGTGAAAAGGGGGAATGGTTAAAGAGAAGTTAGACTAGTTTGGAATAATGCTATGAGGACTAATCATCAAAATTTCTCTATTTCTAGAAGAAATTTTGCTCCAATAACAGTTTTAACCAAGTCTGGCCTAGTACCAATTATTACTGCTAGTCAAAATTCTTCAAGAACAGCAGCAACAGTTAGTGCTGCCAGACCTATTAAGACTGCTGCACACAAACCCTTTGTGAATGTTGCAAAAGCTAGACCAAATGCTTTTCAGAAGTCACATTCACCATCTAGGAGACCCTTTTACCAACAAACAACAATTAAAAACAAAAATTTGAATAACAAAGTTAATACTGTCAATGTAAATTTTGTTAATACTGCTAAAGGAAAAAGAGTGACAAGTGCTGTTGGGGAACAAGGGATTGATGCTGTTAAGTCCAAAGCATGCTGGGGTTGAAGACCTAAACTTAAGGTTCTAGATCATGTCTCCAAAAATAGTAGATCATACATGTGTAAGCAATTTGACTATGTTGATCCAACAGGCAAAGTCAAGTCAGTAATGGCTTGGGTCCCAAGAGAAATTAATCCTCTTATGAGTATTATGCAAGATGTTATGAATAGTATTTCTTTGTGTTTGGAACTAACATTTTTCAGGTTTAGAGCTTAAAGTTTATTCGATTAATAAAGGATATGCAGATGAAAATGCTAGAATTGAGGGGAGGATATTGATGATCGCATGAACATCCTTTCAGTGTTGGTTGTATACCACACAACAAATGGTCATCAATTTACCATGTCTAATAGACAAGAAAGAATTGGCTAGTCCAGAGCAAATGGTTTCTGGTAAAGACTTCTTAAATCCGTTGATAGTTGATAGTTTACTCAAAACTATATGGTTTATCAATGCACCATGTTTTTGTAATGAAGCATTGGCTATTCCAGGGCAAACGACAACTGGTAAAGAATTCTCAAATCCGTTGATGGCTGATAGTTTGCCAAAAACTATTATTTCAATTATGTTTTTGGGATGACTTAAGGTTAACTTTGGAATGAAATAGGTCAAAATTAGTATTTTGGTTTGACTAATAGCTTTGACTTCTATTCATGGGTTATGTATAAATATGGATCCTCATGAATTCTTACATGTCTATCTAGTTACTTCTAGTGTGTTTGTGATGAATAGAGGCATGTTGTTGCATAATTATTAGAGAAAAGTTAATACTGCTAGGCAAATTCTTAATACTGATGGGTTAAAAGTTAGTACTGCTAAGGTACTATTACTTTTAAGTTTTCTCATCTAATTTTTGATGGTATGGTGAAAAATGTGGATAGTAAAACTAAATTTTTGATGTATCCACGTTTTATACAAATCTTTTTGAATAAACAGAAAAGGTTTCTTAATGCACATAATGCAGTATATGTTGCTCCTTCTTTAAAACAGAAACTTTTTAGCAACATGAAAATTAGATTTTCAGGGGTACATTTACCTCTATTTGATACTATGCTGCTTCATGACCAATCTGGTCAGGGTGAAGGACCAATATTCTCTGTTGAGTCCCAACACACACCTACTGCTTCTTCATCATCTACATCACAACCCACTACATCTCAACCAACATCCTCACAAGCAACATCCTCACAAGCACCATCTTCTCAAGAACCTACTATTGAACCTATCACTACCACTTCATCTCCACATCCAAAAGAAACACAAATTCCATAAACAACATCTTCCATGCCCCATGATTCACCTCTCTCAGGAGGTTACACACCTGGAAGTGTCGAGGGCAGCATGCAACTTAAAAAATTGATGAATTTGTGTACCAAATTAGTTGCTAGAGTCACCAGCTTGGAGACAAAACTCAAAAAGACTAAAGAAGTTCATGGTAAGGCTCTTACCAAGTTGGTGAAAAAGGTTAAAAGGTTGGAAGATAAGCTCAAGTCTACTAACAAAAGGAAAAAGGCAAAAATGGTCATCTCAGATAATGAAGAGGTTTTGGTTTCAGAGGATCCTTCCAAACAGGAGAGGATGGAAGAGACAGAAGATACAGATGTAGAAAAAGAGTATGCAGGAGTAGAATATGATTTTGATCTGACTAAGCAACAAGTTACTCCTTTAAAAGCTCCATAGGTTGAAGTACAAAGTCAAGAAACGTTTGAAGCCGAATTAAGTGTTCTCAGTGCAGCAAAAATCCTTACAGAGGCATCCAAAGAAAGGGTAAAGATCTATAATAGAAGAAGAAGAAGTACTGACAACTCACAAGTTAGTACTGCTGTAGGACTTTTTAGTACTGCTGAGGATATTCAAGATACTGATGAAGAGTTAGCCAGAAACGTTCAAGAGGAAGAGCAAACAAAAGTATTGGAACAACAAGAACAAGAAAGAGCTAATCTTGAAGCTGCATTTACAAAAACAGTTTGATCAAGAGAGAAAAGCAGTTGATGATATTGACTGGAGTAAAATTGTTGAACAAGCTCAAGAGAGACAATCAAGATCAATGATAAGGTATCAAGCTCTCAAGAAGAAACCAGTTACAGTAGCTCAAGCAAGAAAAAATATGATGGTATATTTGAAGAACATGGCTAATTACAAGATGAAGTATTTAAAAGGTATGAGTTATGATCAGATCAGACCCATATTTGAAGAAGAATACAGGAAGGTACAAACTTTATTGAAAAAAGATTCTGAAGTCAGCAAGTTAGAGAAAAAGAGAGTTGCAGAAGAAGCACTACTTCAAGAAAGCTTTAAGAAGTTAAGGACAGCTAAAGCTTCAGGTTCAGAGCCTTTTCATCAAGAAAAATCAACTGAAGAACCAAAAGAATTATCTGAAGAAGATCTTAAGAAGATGCTAGAGATAGTTTTAGTTGAAGAGTTCAGGGTAGAAGCTCTGTAAATTGAGTCGCAAGCATGTACTAACCTGCTTCTGCCCAAAACAGTAGTTGGTAAGAAATGTTAGTCAACTACATAGTCCTAGCAGCCCTCAATAAGGTCATGTTCATAAATCTTTCAAGCACCCATTCACTATGGAGTCCGGCCATTAGCTATCCTCTTTGTTTTATTCCCTTTTCCCGAGACAAAATCAAGCAATATCCCTATTCTTTAATTCCAGTGCCATTATCTGATCTAAATGATTTTAACCCTGTGATTAAGCTGGTTTTAATTTGTCTAAAGAAGTTCTGAGGAATTCACAGTTTCATCCGTTAGTATCCAAGAAGAATACCCAACTAAATATGGAACACACGATTAGTAATACAGAAGAAATAACTTTGCATGATTAATGCTTTTTAACAGAAGTAGGTCCAAAAAGATCCATATGCAAGGTAGTAAGGCTCAGTGATTGCTTGTCTAATTTTAGCCTTACAGGAGTCCTTGTGTTGCTTACCTTTTTTGGCAGGCAACACATGTATGGTCCATTTCTGAAAACCTTGAAGGTAGACCTCTTACAAAGAGTTACCCTTTACTAGTTAGTTTATTTAAAAATATATATGACCCTAAACAATCATGTGCACAATTTTAGATTCATCAGATGTGGCTTTTGCAATCAAACAAGCATAATCTTTTGTGAGAGCTAGTGTCTTCATATCAAAACTGTACATATTGTGTTGCCTAAGGACCTTTATAAGTATCTGATTTTCATCAGGCATCTTAAAGTCAGGAGACACAACAAGACATTCAATTTCAGTAAAAAGAACCTGTGGTTAACTTTATATCACATATTTGTGATATTGAAAAAAGATTAAAATGCCCAAGTTCTTTTACAAAAGACACACTATCAAAATCTAAATTACCAACTCTTATTCTGCCTTTACCAGTTATGTAGCCTTTGCTACCTCCAAAGGTAACAGATCCCCCTTTGCATTCTTCAAAATCATCTAGGTGATCCTTGTTACCAGTCATGTGCCTTGAGCATCCACTATCAAATATACCTCTATCCTCCATGTTCTTGAGTGGATGATCCTACACATGAAAAAAGAAATAGTTTCCTCTAGGGACCCAGGCGATTTCAGGCTTGGGTCTGCCTTGTGGTCCTTTAGCATTTACAGTTCGAATAAAATTGGATCCACTATTACAATTGGAGTTTGGTCTAGTTTTTCTCCAATTATAACCTGCTGAGGTCTTAACAGCAGTGCCCCAATTTCCTCATTGTTACAGCATGAGTATAAGACATTGATTTGCTGTATTTCTAACAATGGTCTTCTCACATTGAAATGTGAATTTTGAAAACTTATTTCTTTGGATTAAAGACTTATTCCGCTGGGGTCTAGACATGACTAAAAACTGTTTGATGTTACTGGTATGAATTGTTATGTTTATGCTCTAACAATATTAATATTAAAACTACCAGTATTAACATTAGACCTGACAGAATTAACATTTTGCCAAACAGAAATTAACATTTGGCCCTACCAGATTAACATTAGGTCTACAGAATAACAGTTTTGCCTAACATCAATGAGTTGTAACTGGTCTAGGAACAATGAATAGCAATGGATTATACCCAGTTTGCATTGTTCCATACTGGTTTTGGCCAACCCATTACCAGTATTAAAAACCCTTTGTTTCTTAAGCACAGATCATCTTGCATTTCTTTTCATAAAAAATACACAATATCTGATCAAGTTACTAGGCCTGCACAATCAAAACACTTTTTCTTGGATGAAGAGAGTGACCGATCCTCCTAGTTCTCTTCCATCATTTTCATTCCAATACTTTCCGTTAACTAGTGTCCCCTGATTTTACATTTGGCTTCCTATGAGTTTTATTAACTTGTGTTTACACAACTAGTGTTTAAACTTCTTTTGGTTGGTTCAACACTAACATTTTCATTAGTTTAACAGAATTCTTACTGAATGTTGTCACCTGAACACAGTATAAAGCTTTGCGGTCCCTTTTTACCATAACATATACAAAGATTCATCAATTTCTTGTTGTGGTTTAGGAGTATAAGTCCCCGGTTATAGTGATTGGAACTCTTTGAAAATATCATCTTTGAAAATCTACTGTACAAAGGTTGTCAATAAAGTCCTTCTACTGTACAATTAATCACAGTACATTCATTTCTTCCTCATGAGCTTAAAACCTTAATCGTATTGATTTGTATTTTCATACCCTAAGCCAACTTTACTAGTTGAACTCATACCAGAATCAACTAATTTCCAAAGGTTTTTAAAAGAATTCTTCCATGAATCTACTGTTTTCTGCAATTGTTCATTTTCTTTCACAGCTTTCATTCCTATTCTCCTATATTTTTTAAGCTTTTCATCTTTTTCATAAAATGTCATGTTGTGCACTGAAATTGTAAGCTGTTCATTTAAAGATATATTGCTGCTTTTGAAAAAGTACAACTTTGACTTTCTAATTTCTTAAAGCTTGATCATACAAGGCAATATTTTTTTGCTTCTTTTTACCTAACTGATATGTTTGTTCATCCACACTTGTTTTAAGTTTATTATATGAATCAATGCAAGTTCATAAAACATAATGATACCTCATATTTGAGTTGATTTCCAAGAGTTTGCATGATTTGTCTCTACTACTCTACTGTAATGTTCTTCACCGGCAATTGACAACAACATCACCAAATTTGCAAACATTTCTGATTCTGCTCCTTTCTTTCCAGAACCTGGATCTTGATAAAACGAGTCTTTTTCTTTCCATTATTTATCCCATTGGATGGGTATTCTCTAGCAAAATGACCAGTGTTGTGACATTTGAAACATTCAAGCTTCTTTTTGTCAAAACCAACAGGTTTGTTTCCATCCAATTCGATCGACTCTCCTTCCAGTCTTCCTTGAAAACCCTGTCTTTTCATTCGAATAGCATCCTTGCAATCCTGCCAGGTTATGTCCATCTCTCAATGTCCATAATCATCAATCTTTTTCAGTCTTCATGAAGCAAGTCCAATCTCTGATTGTTTGGCAAAGAGTGAGTGAAATAACTTCATCAGCCAAAACTAGCAGGTAACTTCTCTATTCTGGAGATATTGTTTTAAGAATTTAGAAGGAGTATAAGTTATTGAAGGCAACCACTTTACCAGAACTTAACCTTGTTAGTGCTCCTCTTGCTGTGTGGAAACAAAAAGCAAACATATTGAGCACTTAGCTAGGATTGATTTTGGGTACTTATGAGTTCCTGCTCAAAAAACCTAAGGTTATTATACAATGTCATCAATGATAAAGTGTCAACATACTGGTTGGTACTCTATAGTATATAGCAGATATGACCCAAGATAGGGGCAAAGATCGAGAAACTTATTAATTGCCATCCGTGAGTGGATACTTCAGCACCATGAGCCTTCCAACTATAAGGATGTAAGTTTAGGAATCAGAGTTGTTGGAACCTGTCATAACCCTTTTCTAACCCTTCTGAACTTGATATAGTAAATGCTTCAAACTGTTGTTTTAAAACAGCTTTCTGCATCTTCTTTGAATTTGCATTACCACCAAACCTAGTCCTTATGGCTTCCCAAATTTCTTTTGCATCGTCCATTCCATGAAATCTTCTCAGATGTTCCTTGGGAATTGCCATAAGTAAGATGGTTCTAGCCTTCCTCTCCTTTTCAACAGCATGAATTTCTGCAGCAGATACTGGTGGAAGTATTCTAACAACACCATCTTTTCCAGTTGAGATTCTCTTCTTTGAATTTCCATTCTGAATTACCTTCCAAACATCATTATCAATATATTCAAGGTAATGCTCCATCTCCATAGCCCATATATCATACTCCTCCTTCTTCAGAATTGGGAGTTTGATATTTGAAATAGTGGTTGTTGTAGGAGTGAGTTGTTGTTGTTGTTGTTTTGGTTTATTGGTTGCAGTACCATTGTCTGATGCATCTTCATGGTATGATGCTTCATCATCACTAAGATGTTGAGAGTAATCATCATTAGCAGGTTGAGACATTTTTCTAGATCTGAAAGTGATTGTTTGTGTTCTTGTGATTCTTCTTATTCAGAGTCCCTCTAGAGGCTCTGATACCACTTGTAGGTCCAAAGTCTTGGATCTGATTAGCCTTTTGTAAGCCAATAGCTAACTTGAATAAATCCAAATCAACTATAAGAGAGACAATGACTATGAATACTATGTGCTAATGCGGAATCTTAACACAAGTACTAAGAAGAACAATTATAAAACTAACTTCGTATATTGCTATTGATTTCTATTAGGTTTGGATACCTAAAACACTATGCCGTAGGGTTCCTTTTATACACCCAAGGAAACTCTAATAGGCTTTACAAACGTGTGAAAGAATAATCCATATCCTTTCTTAAGATATCTCCTAAGATATCTCTAAGATAACTATTATCACTATTTTGTTACATAAACAGACTTAACTACCAGGCCAGTACTAACTATAGTACTGCCAGACTTAACTTAGTAACTTTAGTACTGCCAGACTTAACATAGTACTTGGCAGAACTAACTAATACTACTAGACTTAACTGTTATACTACCAGTATTAAGTCTTTTACAATATATTACCTAACAAAGGGTAATGAGGTTTGGCATACAGTGAGTTGTGAACGATCTTGATGCCCCATATGTGAATTCCCAGATATATTCTTCGGCATTTAGGTGGAGGTTCGCTAATAGGTTAGTTAACATAATAAGTTCCTCACGTTAACCTACTGTATAAGGCCTTTTGATGCACGCCCAGTTAAACGATAGCCTAACTAGAGTCGGCTGAAAGGAGTTAGGAAGATAAGTTTGGCCTATTGTTGTATGTATAACAGAGGAAGTAACAAGACCACCAGGATTAGGACCAATAACATGACCAGGACCAGTAGCATGACCAGGACCAGAAACAAGCTGGTGAGGAGAGGCAATAATGTTTCTTTCACAAACCATATTGTTAGCCTTAATTATATTAAGTCAAACAAGAATGTTATCGGTCTAAGAAAGTCAAACTAGGTCTTGTATTGTAATAGGCTAGTCGGGTTCAACGGGCTTGGATTGTAATCTAATATTGTCTATGTATCGGGCTAAAAGCCCACGAGAAGCCAAGCCCGGCCCATTTAGAAGCCCATACGCCTCACTTAAGGCAAAAGGGTATAAATATCCCTTCACCACACTTGGTGAAGGGTGTTAGTTATTTTTCCATCACTTGTAACTTTCCAACTCTCTCTAATCTAATCTTCTTTCCTTGTTTCTCTCTCTACTTTCTCTCTCTAAGATTTCTTCTTATTTTCTAGCATCTTGGTATAGATTATAGTTGTGTAATGGATTAAACTAGTGGGATAACATGTGGTATCACTCGCCAAGGGGTGTGTAGTGTTTGTTTTGTGTGAAATTCGTGGGTTAGTTGGTTATATTTTTTTTTGGTTCAAAAAAAAGCAAGAAAAAAAAATCAACTTTGATCTTTGTTTCGTGGTTAAAAGTGTTAAAGACTTGTACTTTTGGGCTTAGATCAATTCATTGCATCATTACTAGGTGGTTTTAACATCATTTTGTAGCTTACAAGAAAGTTTGAAGATTTTTTCTTGGCTGCGTTTTGCCTATCTAAAGGGGTGTTCGTCGTTGCGTTTTTGATAATATTCATTGCGTTTTGATCAGACTCGTTGCGTTTTGATAATATTCATTGCGTTTTGATCAGACTCGTTGTGTTTTGATAATATTCGTTGCGTTTTGATCAGACTCGTTGCGTTTTGATCATACTCGTTGCGTTTTGTCACAAGTTGAAGACCCTCACTGCGTTTTGACTAAGAGAAACTCTGCCCAATTAATTTCTTGATTGCGTTTTGACCAAGACTCGTTGCGTTTTGACCAAGAAGTGTTGCGTTTTGACCAAGACTCGTTGCGTTTTGACCAAGAATCGTTGCGTTTTGACCAAGACTCGTTGCGTTTTGACCAAGAATCGTTGCGTTTTGACCAAGACTCGTTGCGTTTTGACCAAGAATCGTTGCGTTTTGCTCTTGAGTTTTATCTACAAGTTGAGATTTGCTCCTGCGTTTTGTCCATTGAAAACCTATGTTTTGAAACCCTAAGGTCGATCCGCGCATCAGGTGGTATTTGACCGAATTTGGGAATATATTAATCACCGTTTAATCAAAACATCACATCAAGACAAAACAAACTTCATGGACTAATTACAAGGACTTTGGACTTTAATTCGGACTAAAAGGACAATTACTCAACACAACAAACACAACCAATCAAACCAACAATCAACTTAATCATACTTAAAACGTCAATTAATTATTCATTCACGGTTTCTTCTTGATTTTGTAAAATCCCGCGAAAGATACGATTCTTTTCTCGGTTTTAATCAAAGATTTGTAAAATCCCGTGAACGTTAATTCATTTAAAACCACAATCAATCACTTCATAACACTTAAGATCCGATATCCATTTACAACAACTTCATCA
>BQNB010187864.1:0-12001 GCA_026074375.1 Tanacetum coccineum
AAGATTCCTTTATACTGCGACAACAAAAGTGCTATTGCTCTATGCTGCAACAACGTTCAACACTCTAAAGCCAAGCATATTGATGTACGATACCACTTCATAAAGGAGCAAGTAGAGAATGGAATAGTAGAACTATACTTTTTTCAGACCGAATATCAACTGATAGATATTTTCACCAAACCTTTACCGTGAGAACGATTCAAATTCTTGATCGAAAAGCATGTCTCCTGAAATGCTAAAGAGTATGGCATAGGAAGAAGACGAGTAATGGTGGCAACTCGTGGTATATCCTATGTATCATATGTATATAAGAAAATATAAAAACCCAAATTTTTTTCATTTTATATAACTTTTTCAAAAAGAAAATATAAAAATAAAAAACCAAAAAAAAATTAAAAAATTAGAAAAATACAAAAATAGGTTTTCCATGACATGTCTTCTGAAAATCAATAACATTTACGGCCTTAGAAATGTCATTCAATAATGATACGAGGCTGTAAATTAAGTTCGAGCAGAAGTTCAAAATGTTTTAAAACATGTCATATGGCTTGCTATTATTTCAGATAGCAACTCGGTCATCAATTTAAAGGCAAGCATTTCGTCAAAAAGAAAACTTGACCTCACAACGGAAAATTAATTTTTCTCGGGTATGAATTACGTTATATTCATACAAAGACTTGTGTTTACTTTGCAACACAACCCGTGCTTCCTTTATATAAATCAATGTACGTGACAGTGCATTTATTTGTCAAAATAAGAGAAATCTTATTTATATGGTGTTGATTTTAAAATGAACTTAATCATCTCAAAGTTTCATCAAAAAATGATTTTTAAAGGCATTTAACCACTCAAACAATGACTACAGCTCTTTAACTAGAAAATGGGTCATTATTTGAGGGGGAGAAAATGTCAAATAATCTTCTTAAAAAATCATCACGTGATAAACGGAAAAAGGTTTTAAACAATAACGAATTAATATTTAAAGGGAAGTTAATTAAATTTAACTCATTTATGCTTTATATGTTATGTGTTTAATTCTCTGGGGACTTGATTGCAAAAATGTAAGACTTAGACTAGGTTAATAAAGCTAAAGGGACTAAATATGTAAAAGTTCAAATTAGTTTGTTGCCTTAGGAAAAGTTTTAAAGAAAATGCAAGGGATATATAAGTTGAGGGGCCATTTGTGTCAAAATCATAAAGATTTTTTATAACAGACACCCCTTACCCGCTCTTCTCTCTCTCGTTACAAACCAAACACACTCAAACTTGTTTTCCCTCTCATTGAAATCGTCTATCTCAAGAACACCATCAATCCGTACGGTCATAATATTCACAAGAATTGTCAATCTCTCATAAACATATTCTAGCGATTCTCCTTCTTTTGCTCCAAATTTGTCGAACTCATCCATGAGTCGTGAGTGTCTTACATGATTAGTAACATCAGAACCAAACATCAATCTTTTAACTCGTTCTCACATTTCCTTAGCATTTTTACAAGCGTCCACTGAATTGTAGATGTCATTTGGTATTGCTTGAAGAAGATAATTCATGACTTTCACATCATCAATGTATTGTTTCTTGTTTGACTCAGTCATTTTGGACAGTGGTTCAAGTATCTGCACCTTGTCATCATCTGGATCACTAATAAATGGCCTCTCATAAGGTCCTTTCTCAATTGAACGCCACCTTCGCTCCCCTTCTTTGAGCTTATTATCCATTAACCTTCTAAACCTACTCTCCCATGGAATATAATTCCATTTCTCAAGCATTTGAGGTCTATCATTAGC
The DNA here is from genome assembly GCA_026074375.1 of Tanacetum coccineum. Lineage (NCBI taxonomy): Eukaryota > Viridiplantae > Streptophyta > Magnoliopsida > Asterales > Asteraceae > Tanacetum > Tanacetum coccineum. The sequence continues at coordinate 1,788 of BQNB010187864.1, forward strand.
TCTTGAATCAGTTAGAGTTTGTTGATTTGAAGCAGACATGTTTCAAATGATTACAATGCAAACTCGGATCCTTTTAGAGATAAAGTATTGTAATCGTGAAATCACTGAGCAAGAACAACATTGTTTTGTATTATAACACTTTGAATGATGTAATCAAAGATTAGAAAATATGAAACCTCTGAAACTATGTTACGAAACCTAAAGAATGAGATACAAAACCTAGTAAACAATGTTACAAAACCCAACAACTGTGTTTCGAAACCTCTGAAAGAGTGATACGAAACCCAATGTCTGATTTACGAAACCTCTGAAATAGTGTTGCGAAACCTTCCAATATGAAAACTGAATTACAAAACCTTCAATTAGGAAAGCTGTGTTACGAAACCTTTGATTACAAAACCAAGTCTTACAAAACCTCAATTGTATGAAACTGTTCTAATTACTGTAATACAAAACCTCTGCTATGAAACCGTTGGAAATATGAAACCTCTAAAATATGAAACCTTCAGTTATGAAATTGTGATACAAAACCTCTCATATGAAACCTGTGTTACGAAAGCTTGAAGTACGAAACCAAAACCAATCTCTTGATACGAAACCTCTAGTTTACGAAACCTCAGATATACGAAAGCTCTACAGTTTATGAAACTTCAGATATATGAAACCCGACGGTTACTGAAAGCTCCAATATATGAAACCATCTATCGTAATTTCAAAATTTTCCCTTTCTTTTATAAATTTTAAAAAACCTTCTACTTTTGTAAATTCTTAGCTACGAAACTAATAAGAAACCTAACAATTTGATTTTTAAGCAGTTTAAGGTGATAATATGAATGTTATCTTTTCAAATTGACTAAATTCTTTGTTACGAAAGCTATTAACTAATTTACAAAAGCTAGATTGAGTTACGAAAGCTGAGAAACATTTATGCATGGCGATTACAGAAAGCTCAACTATGATACGAAAGCTCAAAAACTGTCTTACGAAAGCCCTTTTCCGCCTAAAAACAGTTACTGAAACCTAGTTTCTAAATTACGAAAGCTATCAAATCCATGTTTTTTCGATCAAATTCAATTCTAAGCAAGTATTTTTCATAGTTATTAAACCTACAAATTGATAGTTACAAAAGTTATATGTAAGCGTTTTAAGATCAAAAACTCATCGAATCGTAAATCTAACACTTAGCGTTCTACGAAACCTACTAATTCTTGGATACAAAAGCCTCTTGAACAAAAATTGAAACGGTTAAGCTCGATTTGATCCACAAAACACACACTAGATCTATCCCGGCGATAGATACCGCTTGTTATATGTCATGTTTGCATCGTAGATATCATACGAAAGTTATAAAATGTGAGGAGGGGAGCTAGATAGTATTTTTCATCATTTTTAAAGTTTTGATTCTAAAAAGGAAAAATAGAAATAGGAGGGAGAAGTGAAGTTACAAATGTAAAGACTTGTATAAATACTCCTCCTAGATGGGTATTTATACTTATTGTTGCTCCTAATATATATTCCTAATGCTAGTCAAACCTTGTTCAACTTTACATAACTTTGACTAAGTTAGACTTTATTACATTATAATTACTAACAGAACTATAAACTAAACAAAACTATTCAAAGACTATATAAAGACCAATTTGTTTAATAACAAACACTTTTCTTGAACCTAACAGGTAATTCTAAGAGTAATTAAATAATATTTAGTTACCATAGTGAGACTCCGTAGGATATTGTATCTTGATCGGAGATCCAATTTCCTTAAGAGATAATGTCTAGGTAATGAATTATGGTAATAATTATATAATCATACCTAAATTAGAAGTTGATCCCTGCTTGACCTCTCTTATAAATAGAGGATTATTCACCTCATAAAGAATACCCACAAACATTATGATCCATCACAAAGAAGAAAGGATTAAGTAGAATATCTCCATCCTACCTGTGTTCTTCGTTTATGCTGATCTCATCTCTTGTATCGAGTAAGTTTTAATGTTATGCTTAATGTAATTTATCATTCATATTTTGCTTATATGTTTCTTCGGATATTAATCAATATGATTATATGTTTCTTGGGATAATTAATCAACATGTGGCATCCGAGCATGGTTTATCAATCATAATATCTAACGATGTTAGTATTAATGATTTATGATATTATGGCCATCATTTACGTACTCTCAGTATGAGAAATCAAATGTCATCGCTTGTATTCTTTTTCTAGATCTTGACTAAAATGAATTAATGTTTTTCTTTTTAACTATGGAGAAATAATATTAGATAAACGTGTAAACTTTTATATAATACATGGCATGATTATTCTGATTTAAATAATGATGAATACAATCTAAAATAATTTTATATAATACATGGCATGATGATTAAGTTCAACTATTCTGCCATTTTTTTGTACAAACAGTTATAAGATTTGTGACACTAATTACTGTCTCACGTTAATGTCGATACCGAATTTTGTTTGTTTCTTATGGACTTAGATTTAATCATAATGTAGAGATATTGTAAACTCTCAAAGTGTCTATAATTTCTAACACTAATTGGGTTTTCCTTTTTTATGTTTTATTTTATTAAGTTAAGCTAAAAGGAAAGATTATACTATAATAATATCTCTAACTTGTTTATAAGTTTTAAACAAATAACTCGAGAGTGTTTTCTTTTATTAAGAGATGTGACACTTATTTTGTTACACTTTAAGCCAATATTAAATTTTATAGATTGGCCAAAGTTTTCTTATGGATGTAATATATTTTACCATCACGTTTGGTTCAACACAAAGAATCTCAATCTTGTCATAATTTGTGGATAATTTAATTGAGAGTATTCTACAGTATGTTTTAGAAAGAAACATTACATGACTGCTAACTTGTTTATAAGTTTTAAATAAAGATTTTTGTAGTGTTTTTCTTTCATAATGATTTAATTAGTAAAGGGCATTATTTGATATGTTTGAAATGTATTTTAACATGTCTTGTGACTACTTGATTATTTTGGTTGGGATGTGGGAACGGAGGACAAATTCCTCATGGCATGTAACTTTGTGGTTGAAAGTTATTCCAAGTTACGGGAAAGCTATTTGGACGATTTTGTCGTCCAAAATTTCTTTTTGGTTACGATGTTCTAAATCGAGGACGAGAATTATTAATTATCCTAGGAGGTGGAGTTTTTGACCTAAAGTCTGGTTTAGAAAATCCAACTCTGGGTTTTAAAGAAGGATTATAAAATCGTTTAACCTCATCATCACTAGCAACAAGAATTGTAATGTTATTTACTATTATATGTTTTGGTCTAGGACCCAAAATAGATTTTGAAAATGAGACATATTTTTTTTCTATTATACAAACGATCCCAGATTTAATATGGGGGCTGTCTGGATGCTTCGGGGGCCGTTCCCTGATATCAGATGACTGTCATCAGTAGGTTCTACATTTTGTGGTTTTACAAATTTTACTTGTTTAGACCCACTAGTTGATGCTTTTAATGAATTAAAACCTAGACCCAATTTATTTTCAGAGGGTTTTTAAAGACTCAACATTTTATTTAATGAGTGTGTACTCTTTTGAAATTGAGTTAGCTTGGAAGCCTCCTCTTTGAGTTTTTCGTTGTCAATTTTAAGTGTTTGACATGTTGTACACTCGAGATCAACTTCCTTGATTTTCTTGAGTCTCGACACCTTTTCTTTTAACTCACTAATCTCCTTTTCTAAACTATTTCTAATAGCTTTGAAGTGTTTGTTTTTAGTGATTATTTTTAAACTCATTTTACAAAACTTATGGTATTCACTATCTAAAGTAAAATCATCTATTGATGAGTTTTCATCACTAAAGTAGGAAGATTCAAAGTGTACCTCACTAGATGCTTGAGTCACGAGACAAGTTTCATCTTTAGACTTTTCATCATCTTCCTCACCGCTATCACTCCAAGAACCTCCGACAATTGCCCTCTGGTTCTTGTCTCTCGGTGGTTTCGGACACTCTCTGATAAGATGATTAGGGTCTTCGCATCTAAAACACTTTCTATCACCTTTGTCGTTCTTGTCGTCCCGACCTCTTTGGAAGGTCTTTTTGTCATTTTGTGGTTGTCTCACAAACCTACCTCTTCTCTTGAAGAACTTCTTGAAGTCTCTAACTGCCATGGCGTATTCTTCGTCTTCGCTTCTAGAAGTCAAACTTTCTTCATCACTAGATTTTTTTTCAGCCTTTAAGGCAAGAGATCTCCTTTCTCATTTACCTTTGACTATTTCGGAATCTTTCTTGATGATCAATTCGTAAACTTTAAGGTTTTCGATGAGTTTATCAAGTGATAGTGATGTCAAGTCTTTAGAATCTTTAAGCGCCGTGACCTTTGCTTTCTATTTAGGATGTAGAGCCCTAAGAAATTTTGTAACATAGTTCTTGCTAGAGTAACCTTTATCAAGAGCTTTTAGACTAGTAATAATAGTATTAAACCTAGCAAAAGCACTATCTATAGATTCGTCTTCAGAAATGACGAATTGTTCATATTGTTGTACTAAAAGGTCAATCTTGTTGTCTTTAACTTGACTATTACCTTGATGGGTAATTAACAAAGTTTTTCAAAAAAAAAATTCCGTATTACACATAAAAATTCTTTCGTATTCTTTTCTAGGCAAAGCATTGTAAATAACCATTTTAGCTTTGTTAGTTTTCGCAAGTCTCTTTTTAAGGTCATCATTTTGATTTTCGAAAGGGACAACCTCATCTAGTTTGGTTTTCAGATTATTTTGAATAGGTTGAAAATCACCCTCAGTAATAATATGTTAAAGATCAAGATCTTTTGATTTTACATAAGTTTCGAATATATTTTTTTTAAAAATAAACTATCGCTTTCAAAGAATGGTGGCCTTTGCATAGATTTCTTTTCTGGATATATGTTGGAATCTATAGATCGATCAAAGCTTTAAAATACAACATATTTTAAAAACCTTGAGTACCCTGGCTCTGATACCAATTGTGAAAACTAGAAGGGGGGATGGTTGAATAGTTTACTCGCTAATTTGCGTTTCAAAAGTTTGCTTACAAAAATCTTAGATACGTGTTTATATGAGATCAACCAACAATATGGACAACCAATATATCTAACTACAAGCAACACAAACACAATATAAATAGTAAATACAAGATATAAATGAAAGACAAGAGATAAGAGATAAAACAATTAAACCACAACACCGAGAATTATAGTGGTTCGACTACGAAGCTCTTATTTGCCTTACTTCACTCCCCGAGTATCCGACTCGAGATTTCACAATGTCAACAAACTCCCTTTAGGCAGAGAAAACCGTTACGCGTTGCTTATACGAATTTTCGACACTAACCTAAATGTCGAGTCATAATCTTAGCTAGAACTAATCTACCATTTCACTAATGTATTTTAAGGCCTAAAATACTAACTGGAATACAATCAACACTTCTGGATTTATACACTATCCAGATCTACACAACTACACAAGAATGAGGAAATAGAGATAAAATCTAGAAGAAGATAGGAGAGAGAGCACTAATCTACAACACTTTGTTTCTTCGCGAATACGAGTGTTCTTCTCTTACACTTGAGGGAAGGAAGAAAGAAAGAAAGAATGGATCACTTAAACAAGATTAAGAAAGTTAATGACCAAAGGATTTAGAGAGATGTAGAAGGTTTTAGAAAGAGAAAGAAGACATAATCTATGTGAAAAAAGATAAGAAATTACCAGGGAATAATGTAGTATTTATAGGCAAGAGAGGGAGCAACGTCTCCTGTGGACGGTCCCAGATAAATCTGGGGGCCGTCCCTGGGCAGATGCTCCTCTTTTTATCTTTTAGTGAGAAAATGTTAATCTGGTTCAAAATTATTTGTTTTGGGGGGAAAAACAGATTTTGAATTTATATAACTAAATAAAACATTTCTTTAATTAATAAAAATATTTTGTACATTTTTATTTTTATAAAAAAGTTTTATTACATTTGTAAAAATGTAAAGTTTAAGACAAAAAGATATATCTTTGATCACTAATCATGTTTAATGATTTGTTTATACTTACTTTAAGTGATTTACGTCGAAATAGAAATATACGACTAATAACGTGTATACGTTTATTTTTATCGTAGAATGTTTTTTATATTTTGTCATCTTTAAAACTTAGAGAGGTCAAAAAATATTAATAACATTTTTAGACATTATTTGTATTAACGGGATTCAAATAGGAATCTAGAACAAATAGGCTCGTTAATGTTGTATAAACAATCAAGGTTTATGGTTTCAAACATAGTTTTGATGTGATCTTGTTTGATATATGATGTATGGACTACTCGTCCTTCGTGAATAGTTCTAGACTCTAGATTTTTAACGATATTTGCGAGGTGTTTAGGGATGTAGGTTTCGTTTGATATTTTGGGCATATAATTTTTGGTTTGTTGAAGTTCAGATTGGAGGATTCGAGACATATTGATACCTATAAAATAATAATAGTCTTAATATATATATTATTACGAGACCAAAATATCAAAATTTGATGCTTAGTGTATGTCTACATGCAACAAATGTGGAAGTGTTGTTATTTCGACTCTAGAAATAAAAAACTATGAGATAACCCAAAGACTCTTTTAATTGCTTTTGCTTAACCAAATGTGTCAAAGTATATATATTAGTTATATATTTCAGAAACAATCAAGATTTCATCATGTATGCATGCAAAATCGCTTTTAGAATGTATTAATAATGGAAGAAAACATTTTTATGATGTTCTTAGTCGTGAGAAATTTTTCGAAAATGAAATTCGGGTTTATGTATATTTCAAAATTTGCCAAACACACTCAATTATGCAAAATCTACATCAACGGGAAGCATATTAGTTATACATTGTATTATCCTAGACCTGATTATGCACAAACAAAAAAAAAATCCTCAATTTTATTTTTTTGCTCAATCGAACCATAGACTCAAGATTGAAAGAGTTAATGATGAAATTACTTACAATTGATGTTAATTAAGATGATATATGTGCAAATCCTTAATGATTATACCTTGAACTTGAGTTTCGAAGGTTGTTTTTTTTGTTTTAGGTATGGAGTTCGAGAGCAGTAGCAGGGTTTGACAGGAAGAGGATGTTTGGTCTAAAAATAAAAAGAAAAACAGGTATATTATTTTCATTTAGGTGACGATCCCATAAATATTGAGGACCGTCCAAATAAATATGGGTAGGATACAACTCCGTTACTGGATTATTATCTAATTTTTGATGAATTTTGTGAAGGAGTGACAATTTAATTTGCTTTTTGTGCATTAAATTTACTTAAATATTTTGGATGAAATAGTTAAGTTGTCGAGTGAAATATGAGTGGATTTAATTCTATGAGACTATTAGGAACATATTTATGGCATGACTTTTTATGAGACGTGTTCCATCATTCCCAATCCTAGATGCATATAATTTAAAGGTTCGTGTTTGAGAGGTTTAGTTAGAATGTCAGCGATGTTATCTTCAGATGAAACTTTTTCGATGGAGATGTTTCCTTCTTGAACATTGTCACGAAGAAAAAGATGACGGATTTCCATGTGTTTCCTATGCGAGTGTTGCACGGGGTTTTTGCTTAAGTCAATTGCGCATTTGTTTTCGCACATAATTAGAATGTCGTCGATGTTGAGTTCATAGTCGATAAGAGCTTGTTTCATCCATAGTGCTTGTTGATATGACTTTCTGGCACTATCGTTTTTGGCTTCGGTAGTGGAGATAGCAAGCGCCATTTGTTTCTTGGAAAACGATGATGTTAAACAACATCCCATGAATGTCCAAACGCCACTAGTGATTTTTTGATCCATATAATCTACCACATGATCAGAGTCGGGATATACTATAGTTTCTATGCTGGTCCCCTTAGGATGCCATAATCCTAAGTGCATAGTGCCTTTTGTAACACCCTCAAATTGGGTAGCAGCAGAATATGAGTCTGAGAGTGTTACTTCATAGATCAATAACACAAGATATGAGAACGACATCTAAGTGAGTCGTTTGAAAAACTGATACATTAGAATAACTAAAATTGTTTGTTACAAAAGCACAACGACTTAACATCTTCACTTGTAAATGTAAAGATTTTAAAACATAACAAATATCCCCAAAATGTAATGCTTCTAAATCTTTATGCAATGACATCCAAAATAACGAACACCAATGTATCCTTGTCCCGTACCTTATTGACCTGAGAAAAACATGCGTTAAAACGTCAACATAAAGTTGGTGAATTAACAGGTTTAAGTAATGTATAAAGTAGGACGGCAAGATTTCTAAGTGTATGATAAGTAACGTATACAATATCACAAAAGTAATTACGCCTGCTCTAAGCTCATGACACTTAGGCTCAACATGTATGTGTATGCAATTTAATGCCAATAATGTGCCCGTGTAGATGTTCAACCCGCAACATCCAAATTGTTCCGACATGGTATACATCCGTCGTTTCGGTACCTCCGAAACTAGTGAGCGCTACTCACTCGGACGGGGATGTCAATCCCAAATAGATCTGTTCATAACATTCGCGTTTACAATTCAGTAATTAACAGTTTATGATTCATGGGCATAATGTGTTATAGCTACTTAAGCAAACTCGTAATTTTGTTAAAAGTGTACTTGCGTCCAATAGTAAAACAATGCATGTTTCTCACCCCAAAGTTGTAAATTATTGTAATAGTTTAAAAGCGAGGCTATGAACTCACCTAAGTGAATGTATTTGATATATAAATCAAATATGAAAATCGTCACGTATAGTCCGAATGCAACCTAATTAAATATAGGTCTTATGAGTACAATGTACTTTGGATAACTAACACAACATATAATTATATATAGTTATATCACCACCTAAACATGTTTGTTTAATTTATACAATTAAACAATATAAATTTGTACTTTAAAAAATAAATGTCCATGTACTTGTATTTGTAAAAACAGTATAATTATCCAACAATTGATTATTTGTTAAAAATACTCAATTTAATGTTTTTTATTATTTATATAATGTTATTGTATAAATAGTTCAATCATCTTGTAAGATACCATTTATAAAGTTAAAAACATGTATAAATATTATGTAAGGGATACCACATCGTTTTGAAAGTTTTTATTAAAAACGAACCAACACTATTTATGTCAGGAAATAGTACACAAGTATAAAAATAGTGCATAAGGTTTTATAAACTTTATATCTTCTTCGTTTTAACTCTGTTTTATACGTTCTTTATGTCCACGGTTTCGTATTAAGAAGATTTATCAAAATATTATATTTATGATAATTTAGCTACTGATAAACAGTAACTTTTATTGTTTTTATAAAATTATATAAAACTACTTTTATATATTTAATCTTTGTAATCTTATAAACATCATAACTTATTTATTTTAATTCCGTTTTGCTTGTTTTTTATATGTATGGGATCGTATTTGAGAAATCTAGCAAAATATTATACTTATAATATTTAAACAAACTGTCATGAATAGTAACAGTGGCTAAAATTTGTAAAAACACTTTTTATAAATTTATTTAATTGAAATCGTATGAAATTCATATCTCCTCCATTTTAATTCTGTTTTTAGTGATCCTTATATGCACGGATTCGTAATTAAAAGTTTTATCCAAGAAAAATATTTCCCAAAATCTCACTGTTATGAACAGTAACGTACTTTTATAAAAAAATACCTTTTTATCGTAAACGTGTAAATAGCATAACTCCTTCGTTATCATTCGGATTTTCGAGTTCTCTACATATTTAGAATCGTCATGAGATGTAATATTTTAATAAAATATAAAATAAATATTATGTTTTCGAATTTAAAACAGTAGGTTTTTGTTAAATGTTTGCAAATTGTTTTTTATAAGTTTTTAACTTAATTAATTTGTTACAAGTCCTCTAATTTATGTAATTACACATCTTGTATATAAATTAAGTCCTCTAATTTATATCCATCAAATATAGTCCAAGTTTGTTCAAGAACATGACCATTATATTTATTTACTTATATAAACTATATAAATAAATAAGAGTGAATTACATAAATCGTCCTTGTGGTTTTTTTTCATCGGGTTTGGTCCTTGTGGTTTTTATCCATTGTGGGTTTGGTCCCATCCGGAGAATAGTAATCGAGACGCATGAACTTTCGATGAAAAAGCCTTGTAGACTTTTGCAAACCTTAGTTCAAAAGAATA
>BQNB010187868.1:0-12000 GCA_026074375.1 Tanacetum coccineum
AAGACTAAGAGATATAGCATAGTATGCTAGGTTTAAATTTTGTAAAATGGAGTGACCTCCCTTAGGGGGAGATTGTTAAAAACAAGAAAAGTATCGGTCACTTTCAAGTTGTAATAGTCTTAGCCCGTAGTTTGTTATATGATTAGTCTAGTAAACTAGTCTGGCCCAAGGCCCATGGAAAGCCCGTTAAGGCCCATGGCCGACCATCATAGGAGCATATATACCCTCTCCATGCCTTGGAGAGGGTGATTGGTTATTTTATTTTCTCATTTTACACACATAACATTATCATATCACTTTCTCTCTCTAGAAACTTTCCAACCCACATCTCTCTAGTTCTTGCATAATATTAAAGATTACTAGTATTCTTCATAACGTTGCAAAAAAAAAAAATCGATACCTTAAATTGAGAAAAAAAAGATGAGTACCTTTAATTGGCATTGAACCTAAGATGGGTACCTTTTTATGCGATTTGTCCTTATGTTAATGATATATTAGTTTTGTGTTAAGAAACAATATCACCACTATTAGACCATGTAATGGATGAATAGATGATGCAACCAGTGAACCACTAGGCAGCCAGATGCCTAAGTTGTTATACCAAATATTTAGTGAGCTAGATATATTATAGTGATATATTCTTAAATAAGCAAACAATTCTATGTACTTTCTACAACTTGTCATGGAGTTGTTTCTTAGAGGCTTAGGTGTAGTAACGTCGGCAACGGCGTTGCCCGGCGTTACTACACTGTTTGGCGGCGTTGGGTCCGGCGTTTGCCAGCCCACGCACATTGAGGTGGATTTAAAAAAAATTAATTTACCCCCCCCCCCCCCCCCCCCTCCCCCTCAAACGGCTATATACTAGTTTTAATTTTCCTTCTTATTTTTAAAAAGTTACCAAACACCCCCTAACGGCTAGTTTTATTATTAAAAAAAAATTTACAAAACAGCCCCTAACGGCTATATTTTAAAAAAAAAATATTTCATTTTACCCTCCTCACACAACTCATTATAAATACTTCAATACCTCTATATAATTTTCTCAAAAAAAAACATACATTTACAACAAAAAACACTACAAACTCTTTCACAATGAATCAAAATCGAACCGTTTTTTATATCGATGAGGAAACCGACGCATTCTATTTACAAAAAGCTGTCGAGTATCACGAATGGCTAATACAACAAGAAGCTCAACCACGATTGACCCGTACACCGATCTTCCATGACCGTGAAGATGCCGAAAGACGTCTACGTGCTGATTATTTTGATGATCATTGTAAGTATCCGTTATACTATTTTCGGAGAAGATTTCGTATGAGCCGTAAACTTTTTCTAAAAATTGTCAATGGCATTTCAAGTTATACGGCCGATCCTCTCCCACAACATTTTCATTTCTTCAAATCTCGACTCGATTGTACGGGTCGAATGAGTATTAGTGCTCTTATGAAGTGCATAACATGATTTTAGAAGATCAAAATATGTCGGTTGTTGACTGAAACCATGTGTATTCTAATCCTGAAAGGTCACTGCAAACAGTGTGGATCGATCGATGTCAAACCCAACGTCGTAAAGTAAAAGAATTAAGAGACAAAGATACGCATATTAGTCTCCAACAAAACCTTATGAACCATATTTGGCGCGAAGTTGAAGAAGCATCGGAAGAAGATTAGTCGCCGGGGCGTATTTTTTTTTTTTAATTTCGGTATTTTTTTTAATGTGTGTTTTTTTTTAGTATTGTAATGTGTATTTGAATTTTATGAATGAAATGGTTAGTTTGTTAAAAGAATGAAATAATTGTTTAGGGGGTTTTATGAAAATAAAGAGGTGAGTGGTGTTATTTGGTGTTATGATTAGGGGAGTGGTGTTGGTGTTGATGTTATGCTGATGTGACGCTGACGTGGCAGAAAAAACTTGGTGTTGCCAAGTTATGATACCTAAGGCTCTTAAGGCTTTCAGTAACATACTCATTAGTTTTTTCACTAGGATGAATGCTATCAAAAAACAAGTATTCAAAACAGTTGTGACACAGTAGATTGAGTGGGGTTCATAGGGGTCCTGCTTCAAGCAACCCTGTTCTGCAACATCCCTTCATATATTGTGTATTGATTTTCTCGATCAGATTTTTTGTATCACTAGGATGAATGTTATCTAGTTATGCTCTGTAATCTGTTTTACGTTAAGTCTCTCTATGATTTTTGTGTTTCAGGCAATATGGAAACTCAAGGCGAAACTTCTAATTCAAACACTCACGTTGAAAGCAACGAGTTTCCGCCACGACCGGTGGCTGCAACTGCTACACAAGATCAAACCGAAGCTAATGATGTGTCCAATGAAGTTGAGCAGGTTGGTAGAAAAAGAAAATTAACATCACCTTGTTGGAACCACTTTAAGAAGATAAAAGTGAATGGTGAGTGGAAAGAAGATTGCAACTATTGCCACAAAAGGTTAGCAGGGAGTAGTAAACATGGTACGAAGAATTTGAATGATCATCACAAGCATTGTTTATTCCGACCAGTTTCAAATATTCGTCAACATATCTTAGTAGAAGAGAAAAATAAGGCGGATGGTACTCCGTCCTCGTTCCTCTCTAACTATACATTCAATGAGGACACTTCAAGGCAAAATCTTGCTGAGATGATCATCGTGCATGAGTATCCACTTTCGATGATCGTGCATGAGATGATCATCGTGCATGAGCACGCTTAAATGATTGTGCATCGTGAACTTGGAATAATTTTTGTGTCGAATGAACCTTGAATTATCTATTTTGTTGGATGTTTGCTGACTAGTTTGTGATTTTTAATTAAGACTATGCAAGGGTACTTTGTATGAAAACTATTTTAATTAAGACTACTAGTTTCTAATTAGACGGTTTGTAACTTTAAAATAACTTTTTCTTTTAGCAAAGTAACTTTAAAATAACTAATCTCTAAATTTGAATGCTCCGAACCGATTAAATGCATCACTCTTATTGCATATACCTTTGGGCAAAGCTACAAATAGCAAAACTCCCTAAAATGAACTAATTGTTGAATGAAGTATAACTAACTACACAAGTATAGTTAGAGGCGATCAATAATAGTCTCACTCGTGAAGACATACGCATATGCTACCAGTTTCATAAACCAGAAAGACTCGGAATTAGGGAAGTCCACAAATTTATTAATCAACGGATAAGCCCAAATGTGAGTTGTGTCCATTAAAATTTGTATGTTCTATGTTACACTATAAATGCATGCATATGAATAATACAATACCTTTCATGAAGTTTATTCAACAATCTAACACATATATCCGCCAGTACGTCACATATAAACCGTGTGTTTAAAATAAGATCGATATATCTCGAATTCAGTATCCTGCAACTTTATTTTTAGATGGGTGAGTCGATGCACGAGGCATAGCGAGTGACAACATAAAGACGTACGAGAGTTTTCCACCTTGAGGCATGCCAAAATGGCATAATAAGATTCCAAAGATGTTTTTATGTCGACGTTTCAAAATGAACACAATTTGCACTACTTTAAAATGAAGTAAACCCTTCACGTCTCTTCTTTTTGGATTCATGTTCAAGTATCTTTGTTTCTTCTACTTTTGTGTGTCGGATAGAAACATGTCTTTTTTCTGATGTGCACTCTCTGACATTTTTGTACTAGCATATTAGACACAAGTCACAAGAACTTTATACTAAATTGGATTGGATATAAGGGAAGTTTGGTGCAAATGAATCGAACCGAATAATACGGACCAAACACATTTCGGTTCGATGTTTTGAGTCAAATCAGTTTTCGATCCGGTCCGATTTTTATCGACCCGGTCTGGTTTTCAGATCGTGTTCGGCCTTACACAAAACTAGCAGCAATTTGTATTTGAGATGTCAACTCCAAAATTGCAAAAAAAAATTAGTATCATCATTACATAAAATACCATCATATCAATTTCATTCATCTTTAGTATATTCATGTTCAAAGTTTTGGTTAATTTAAGACTAAACTACGCACATAACGTTGCAAAAAGTTATTTATTTATCATTCACGCTACATAATAAAATCGACATAGTCGTGTTGATTATTAACATCATTATGGCGTGTACTATTTTGTTGCTTGATAACTAACATTAGATACAAACAAACGCGACATAAGCGACCCCCTCTTAAGAAAAAAACCACCAAACGATTCCACAACGAACTGACGTTTTCTACAGACTTGCGCCAACCATGGATTTCTACTGATTTTTCCAAGCGTATGGACAAAATCGATACACATCACCGTATATAGTCATACTATTTTCATGTACAATCATATTAAAGTGTCACTCATTGACTTGATCAAATACTGAATGAAAATAATTAACTAAGAAGATACTTAGTTAAATATGTACTAAATATTTTCATCCGAGTGTATAGTTAGAAGAAATGCTAAAATACAGTGACTCGGATGAGGTTAACTGGGATTTGGTCCGTTACTAGTTTTTCGTAGGAGAGAAGTAATGAGCAATGCTAGAACCTCGTTTCACAGTGTTTGGCCGCTTCTGAGGCCGAAGCCAAGTACGAAATTCTTGCTGTATTTCCAGCGGTAATTCTTCGATAACTGATTGGTCGATTTCATCTACCTTGTAACTCCAAGCATTTGTTGTCTGTACATTTTGATTCAAGCTTTGACTCTCTATATTCAACTGTTCTTGTGTGCCTTCAATAAGTATTTAGACTTCTAATTAAATTAATGAAAAAATACGTACAAATCGAAAAATGTATGCCAAATGTTGATTGCATATACCTAAGGACAAAGAGTTTGTTTCTTGTAGAGGAGTGGGACTGTCTTGCTTTGACGATGAGGTAGAGTTGCTTTGGAGAAATCTCAAAATGGAAGATGTTCCCTGCAAAAGTGAAATCTCGGGATTAGATTTTAGAAACCAACACCACAACTGGCAAAGTTAGAGTAACAAATCTGTGTAAGAAAATGTTATTTATTGAATAATGTGGTTTGAGAGGCTTTAAGCATAAAAAAATACACTTCGCGCGACTTTCAAGTTTCAAATATTTCCTATTGTGCTCTATTTTACCCATTTGACAGCTAAATGATTAAATAACTGGAATCAACCAGTTCATAACTAAAATGGGTTGAACTCTATGATGTTAAATATGCTTGCAGTTTATTATAACAGGAAAGATGATAGATACGAAAGTGGTGGGCCTCAGACCAGTAGCTTATAAAGCAACTATAGAGGAAGGCTGGGTACTCGATAGATATGTCTAATCATGCGATGACTATAACAAGTGAAATTGTTAAAGAAATATTTTATATCACCAACAATCATAACACACAGGTTTGGATCTATTCAGCATAATCTATCTGTCAGTAAAGATCCTAACCATACAAGCACTCCTTCAGTTTCAAAGTAGTAAAATATAGTTTATGATATCCTTAAACAACTTCATCTATGATAAACTCAATTCTAATGCATCCATGGTGGCAGAAAGTAACAATACAAGCTCATAGGAAAACAAACCTTTTCTTTTGTTGCCTTTCTTTTCGGATTAAATGATCGTATTCCATCATTAGAGTGCACCAACTTAGTTTCTTTCCCAGGTAACCTTGATTGTTGCTCATTCTGCTTTGAAGTCGAACAGCTTTCAGTTCCTGCATACAAAATGCATCAACATACAGACAGGTACAAAAGAAGAGAAAGTATCAATAAAAAAATAGAGAGAACGGAAAAAGGTAAACCTGATGTTATGTTGAAATCTTCTCCAGCAATATCACCACTAGCCTTCATGAAAGATATATACAAAGTCCATATAATCAGAAACTTTCAGAGTAGGCATATTTGATATGTGAATGACAGAGATATAGAAAAAAAAAAGACCTCGTCTTTACATGCAGTCTCAAATCGATCAAAGCTGGAAAGATCATGTGAGACTGGAATCTCTTCCGCACCACGTTCAATTTGATGAGAAGCTGGACGACTTTCAATTCCTAATTAAATGCAAAAACTAATTAATACTCTGACATGGACAAATATCTATAAAAACCATTAGAGAATATTTACTACTTGATGATGACACATGATCACCTTCAAGTACAGATTTTTCATCCAACGCTTCTGATGAAGCGTTTAACTGGTTTCGACCATGGAAGTACTTTGTGATCGACGAAGTTCCCTGTCAAAATAAATAAAAAACACTCAAAATCAAGTTGCACACTCCGCAACTTCCAGAAGTATAATACAACTTAGGGTGCGTTTGGTTTGCGGGTGGGGTTAGGATTAAGATTAGGATTAGGATTTGGATTGGGTTTTGATATATGATTAGGAAAAAGAAAATTAATTTTATTTTAAATATATGTATATATTAATCTTTATGTTATAAATATTTATTTTATTTTAAAATAATATATATTAGTTGCAGCATGAAAATAAAAGAATGAGTGGTTAAAAATCATAGTGGACCCACAATTATAGTGAAAGTAGGCTAAATCCGGATGGGTGAGCTGGGTTTTGCTTATGCCCTATTTTTTGGCTACACTGACAACACTAAATGCCAATACCACAAAACAAACTAAGTTTTTCACTTTGACTATTACCCTAAGTCTTCAAACCCACCAACCGAACACACTCTTAATAACTAAAAAAACAATTCCGCTTACAGATGGTATGGCAACAATCTTACTGGCTGAAACAGAAAGATTAGTAACTCCCCATCCACCACACTGGTTTCCCATATATGACCCGAGGTAATCACGTAAACCAGCTTGGAAAAGATTTGCGGCATCTTCTATAATTTTTCCAGCTCCATATCTCAAAGGACATGACTTTGAAGGAAACTTTTTGTGTGATTCTGTATCTGTTGACTGCATAAATTATATGTAAAGCTGCATTAAAAAAATGTCAGATGCCAACAATAGAGGCTGAAGAAACAAAAGTAACCTTGTATGCATTAGCATGCAGAGTAAGTGTATGTGCGATTCGTTTATTCTTCTCCAGGTCTGATTGAAGTCGTTCACTTAACTCTTCACAGAGTTCCTTCAGCCATTTTTCAACCTGAAGGAGTTGCAACAAAACTAAGACGAATATCATTATTAGATGTTCTAGGTTTGAAAACGTAATATAGCTAACACTCACAGCAGCAACAGTTTTTAGAGCCCTAACTCCGGGAAACGTTTTCCCAGACCCATGGCTTTTAGGCAGCAAACGGCCCTCAACTTCGTCCCCATTGATCCCTCGGGCAGTATTCCATAGCCAAGTACTGGTAATGATTTGAACGAAATTTATAACAATTCACATTTCATAACTAATCTAAAATTTTGCCTGTTATTTATAATTATAATTACCCAGTGTTGACACCATAGAAATCTTGTAGTTTTTCTTCAGAAAATTGCAATAGATCTGCAACTGTATTCACACCGAGGTCCGTCTGCAAAGAGCTCCCAAGCTTCCCACCAAGTTGTTTCCTGATAGTAACATGTCACCTAAGTATGTTAAGTAGAAACAAAATACTTAAATATGTGTTAGATAACTAACTTACATTTTCTTAACAGGCAAAGTTTCAAGAAGCTCTTTTACTGATGCGGATGTGACAATAGTTTGTTGTGCAGGTTTATTCATACCGCTTGCTAATTTAGCCAGCATCTGCAAGATTCCCCAAAAATAAGTGTGATGTGATTTATGTATTTCTGTTTACGTTGCTGAAAAGTAAAGAAACTTCATAAAATGATAGAATATTACTTTGTTATGAGCAACGCCTGCAGAGCATGTAAACTCGGTCTCTCGTAGAACTTGCAACCTGAGTTCAGCAACAAGAATGGCTCCACATGCTAACAGCTTATCACGGTGATCAGCATCTTTGCGCTGCAGCCATTCCCTCACACTTTCTATGTCATCCTTCCCATCCTGAACATATTTCAGTACAGTTATTATTACAAATCCAAATTTAAAGTAAGGACTAGAAGCTCTGTTTTCAGTTACAAAGTAAAATTTTATTCACCAAATCACTGCAGAATACTATTAAAATAAATACAACATCTCCTCTTATAAGAAGAAATTTTATGTTATGCAATACTCTCATCTAAGATGTCACAAGTTGCAGCCAGAATATTAAGCAAGAAAAAAAAAAGGAACCTCGAGTTGGATATTAATGGCGACAAATGAAGAACCAATAACACATGGAGTACAAAATCCATAAATATTGTTGATTTCATTATTTATAATTTGGATAAACTTTTTAACTACATTGCCACTAACCATAATCAAATTCGAAGTTATGTGTGACATGCGGTACGGTGGAAACGTCTAAGCTCAACTTAATATATGCAACATAGCTTAACTCTTGGTCCGCAATACATTTAAAAGTAAGGGGTACAAGGCCACTTGTTCAAATACCCACATCAAAAGGATTGTGTTATCATCAGGCCTAACTGATACACATTGTATCACAAGATCATAAGCATACTCTATATAAGCACATCGTAGATATTGAAACAGTTTCTAAAACATAACCGTTTTGAGCTTAGACCATGCTCAACCTGTCATTCAGTAATGACTGTTTTCAAGGTTAGATATAAGGAAACACGCATATGCCCTATAAAGTATCTTCGCTGATTTTTGTATTGATATATGATAGCTTTCACTAAAAAATCTCTTATAAACCACAAAAGCAAATGGGCTATCTCACTCTGCTATCCTAAATTTCCTATTATACTGGCAATACAAGATTTTGCCAATACTCTTTGTTTGTAGATTAATGTCCCTGCAAAGGAAATATTAGAGACAACACTATTAGACCATCTTTCTCAAGCATCATTTGGTCATTAGACGTAAAACTTAAACTTACATCAATAGAATTCACATGTAAAGACATTAACATCCATTTGAAAAAACACCAAAAAAATTCAGCAAGGCATGCTGTCTTACCGAACTAAGTCCCAAAATATGTGATTTCAAAACTTCCTCATCTATACTTTCTAAGCTTTCAAGTGGCGTTTCTTTCAACATTGCTTCAGCAGCATCAGTGAGGTCAAGGTACACTTCATCAATTGATGCTCGCTCACATCGCCCCTTTCTTGCAAGTATAGAAACAACCTGCAGTAATCGAAGTTACTACACCAAATAGATGCAAAAATTCAAGCCGTTTGTATATATTTATCAACTTTTAAATGTTAAGAACCTCTGAACCTGCATCCCGATATATGGTCAAGTCAGCTTTACCACGTGCCACAGGCACTTGTACCAGATGAATTTCCGGACAAACTTCCTTCGCCTCATCACCTCTCATTGAACTAAACACCAAAAGAAAACATATATTTCAAAAAATCAGTTCACAAAAATATATATTTGAAATGTTAGAAATTAGTTATTTACCGTTTAACCCCATCTTTTCGAGCCTCGTAACCAACAGCAATTAGACCCCCACCTTTCCAAGAGTTGTATTGTACAACAGCAGTTGGTTTTCCTCTTAGTTCAGGTTGTTTACGTTGCTCCACTAAAAACAGAAACAAAAACAATCAAACATAAACAAAAATACACTGAACTTACTGGGATTCCTTATTTATTTGCTTAACTGCTTATCTGCAGCAGATAAGCAGTTTGTAGTGTTTGTGTAATCCAAACTGCTTTTGCTGATATGCTTATTTTGATCGTAGTCAGTGGCTGAACTAGGGGGTGTCCCGTGGTGACACGGGACCCTGATGAAACGTTGTTTCGTAGTGTTATTTTAATAAAAACCCATGATTTTTCTAATGGTAACCCGGTTCAAAAGAAATTATGTTTCTAGTCTTTGTTTAACTACTCTATTAGTAAGTGAAAAGTAGCCTCAAACATTGATTAAATTCCCTATATTACAGCTTGGAAAAAAATGTGCACCCGATCACTTCTAGCCCTGGTTCCACCACTGGTCGTATTGCATTGTTTTTAAGAATAAGAAAATTCAGACACTATTTACAGAATTGCTTATTTTTACGTACCTTATAAGTGCTCATTTATTAGCAGAAAAACAAACAACCCCAAACATACCCTCTATGTGAATGATGTAAAACTAATTAAAGAAAACAATGAACACACTCTAACCTAAACTAGACAAACTGAACATAAACTAACAAGAACCAGTCAAAGGTGGCCTAGTGGCAAAAGGCTTCTGACTAACATCACTAAATAATGTGTGAGGTCCCAGGTTCAATCCCTACCGGGTGAAAGAACTCTGAAGCGGTCACGCCAACCTCTTGAAAAGGGAGGGCTTTACCCGGTTACTAGGCTCGTATAGGTTCTTAAACCAATCCCATACATAGCTCATGTGGGATCGTAACAGGGCGGGTGGTTCAAACCCCGTGAATTAGTCGGTCAAAAGGTTGGAAACGGGTTACCCCAAGAAAACATAAACTAACAAGTAACAATTTT
The DNA here is from genome assembly GCA_026074375.1 of Tanacetum coccineum. NCBI lineage: Eukaryota > Viridiplantae > Streptophyta > Magnoliopsida > Asterales > Asteraceae > Tanacetum > Tanacetum coccineum. The sequence continues at coordinate 10,391 of BQNB010187868.1, forward strand.
GCATAGTACATAAGTAGATTACAAATATGATAAGATAAAAAGGGAGACAAAAAAAAACCTTGAACATAGAAGCAATCCATGTCAACATGAGCAATGATTCTCGAATCAGATGATTCTGGTCGGGCCACCGGCATCTCTCTTTCACTCCCTTTTTTCCCTCCAATTTAGTTTTCTATTAAGATGAAAAAAGTAACACTTGGGATTGGGGGTGTAAAAATAGGGTGGGAAAAAATGGGGGGTTTACTATATCTGGTGGGTAATTTTGTGTTTTGACTCCAATTTTGATTGTTGGAGTAACACGGGCTCAATTTTGTGTTTTGACTTGGTTGGTTGCAAAAAGCGTCATGCTATAGTTGGGCGGTCGATCATCATCTAGCTAATAATCAGTCGAGGTGACGCCTAGACGAATTAAACTTTTCTATATAAAAATTTTAAAATTATATATATATTTAATAAAATTTTAGCATAAATTGCTAAGTATGTATAGAAAAGATTGGATATAGGGCTTTAAATGTAAATTAAAGCTTTCACTTAGTTAAATTATATTTTTCTAATTCTTTTTTTCTCATCTACAACACGAGGTGAGTTATTTTGCATATTAGTTTCTCCCTGCATACCAATGGACAAATCTTGACCATCCATTTCATTAGATTAAAAAGACATGATTTAAAATTAAAAAAAACATGGAAGGACCAAAAGTGTAATTTTACTAAAACTCACACTACCACTCTCTCATTATTTGAAGTGTTGGCAAATCTTGCCCAAATTGCAATTAATTGATTTTTTTGACATTTTGTACGTCTTTTTACGTTTCTTTACGTTTTTTTACGTTTTCGTCTGTTTTTAACGTTTTCGTCAGTTATTTTACGTTTTCGTCTTTTTTACGTTTCCTCCATTATTTTACGTTTTCGTCAGTTTTTTTACGTTTTCGTCTATTTTTTTAACGTTTTCGTCAGTTATTTCACGTTTTCGTCTTTTTTGTACGTTTCATCCGTTTTTTTACGTTTTCGTCAGTTTTTTACGTTTTTGGCAGTTTTTTACGTGTTTGTCTAATTTTTTACATTTCGTCCGTTTTTTTTATGTTTTCGTCTGTTTTTTTTACGTTTTCGGCTGTTTTTTACGTTTTCGTTTATTTTTTACGTTTTCGTCCATTTTTTTACATTTTCGTCAGTTATTTTACGTTTTCGTCTGTTTTTTTACGTTTTCGTTCGTTTTTTTACGTTTTCGTCAGATATTTTACGTTTTCGTCAGTTATTTTAGGTTTCCGTCTGTTTTTTTACGTTTTCGTCTGTTTTTTTACGTTTCATCCGTTATTTTACGTCTTCGCCAGATTTTTTACGTTTTCGTCCGTTTTTAACATTTTCGTCAGTTATTTCACATTTTCGTCTTTTTTTACGTTTCATCTGTTTTTTTTTACGTTTTTGTCAGTTTTTTACGTTTTTGTCAGTTTTTTTACATTTCGTCCGTTTTTTAAGTTTTCAGTCAGTTTTTTACGTTTTCATCAGTTTTTTACGTGTTTGCCTAATTTTTTACATTTTTGTCCGTTTTTTATGTTTTCGTCTGTTTTTTTTACGCTTTCGTCTGTTTTTTACGTTTTCGCCTTTTTTACG
>BQNB010187869.1:0-12000 GCA_026074375.1 Tanacetum coccineum
AAACAAAGCTTTATGATTAAATGATCAAAGGATTGTAGGAGAGTATAAACTGATTTAAAACAGAAAGAAAGTGTGTGCAAAATATGAGAAAATCAGTGTAGAATAGTCTAGTATTTCTAGGAAAACTAGGGGGATTTTTGTCTGGCCGGCCCCCTTAATTAGGGTGTCGGTCCCCTTAATAATTAAGGGGGCCGCTCTTATAATTAAGTAGTGTTAACATTTTGTGATTTTGAATAAAACATTTCTTTTAAATCTAAAAATGTTTAGTAAAAGTTATAAAAATATTTATGATATTTTTATAAAAAATATGAGGTTGAATAAAAATTCCTTTGATCATATAATGCATTAAGCATTTATTTATTCATACATTTAAGTGATTAAATTTTCGAAATGAAAATTTACTACTAATTACTTGTTTACGAATAATTTTTCATTGATCGTTTTAACATTTTGTGATTATCAAAACGTAGAGAGGTCAAAAAATATTAATAACGTTTTTAGGCATTATTTCTATCAACAATCTCCCCCTTTTTGATGATTACAAAATCTAAACTCATTAAATGTAAAATTATTTTTAAACAAGTATTTAGTGAGGTTTATTTTCATTTATCCCCCTTTTTATAGAATCAAAAAGGTTTTGTCGATTATTGTGCGTAGAATCGATGAAATAAATGCTCCCTCTTGATGTGTACTCCCCCTCGTTCGAGGGCACCAAGGAATCGAGCTATGATAACTTTGCTACAAGAACAAGTTAGAAGAAAAAGACAACCATTTCTAACATATAGCAAATAAAAGAAAAAATATTAGAGCATGTTGATAATGTTTGACAATTGTCAAGAAATTTGTGTAAACTAATAACCACAAATATATATATCAACTAAAAAGTTAAGTGCATAATTAAAACATAAGACTAAAGTCCATTCATTAAAACATAATAATTTTGTTATAAACAACAAGCTGCATACATCAAATCAAATAATATGCTTAAGCATATTAGAAACATACATAAAATAAACTATTAAAGATCCTATCAATTCCTAGAATTCATAGGACTTGCTTGCAAATATATGGTTGACAATATTTATGAAAAAATGGCTTAATAAACATGGTATATGTATTAGATTGGTGAAGTTATGGTGGTGGTGTGAATTGGGTGTTGATGTTGTAAAGCATAGTGGTTCTATGAAGAAAACATTATTGGCGTTCATCTCTTAATCCAAAATAAAGTACTTGTGAATCAACACAAAACAAGATCTCCATTTCCTCAAGAAGGTTCCAAGGAAAATGAGACCAAGATAGGTGAGAAGGAGATGAAGTATTAAACTAGAGCATCAATTGTAATTGGTGTAAGGGGAAGGATGTTCCATTGATGTATTTTCTTGAATGGAAGTGGATGGACGGAACTCTTGAAGTAGAAATGTTAGGGAATCAAGTAACCATTTGTTTTATGGTGATAGGGATGATGTTGGTGATTTAAGTGTGTATCATTATGGAGGATAGGAATACCTTTGGTGATGGTGTTTTTTGAAGTGCATATAGAGACTAGGATGAGAGTTGATGTTTGGGTGATGAGGTTTTAGTGTCATCATGAGTTAAATACACAAACAATTGTTTTGGTGGAATGATGTTGATTTTTGGTCTTTTGGAAGCTTTGGAAATGAAAGCTCTAGTGGATGTCATGGTAGTTTATGGTGGTTGATAGAAAATGAAGAAGATGATAAAATTGTGGTGAACATTTGGAGGGAATTTATTGGATGAGAAATGTTTGGAAATGGAATGGATTTGAATTAGTTTAAGAATTTCCAAATATCGTTGATTTTTTCGAGGAAGATAAGCTAAGGCTAGGTAAAAAGGGTCAAAAAAGCAGAAAAATATACAAATCCAGTGAATCAGATTGGCCGGTCCTCCTTTAAATAAAGTGTCGATCCCCCTTATCTTAAAGGGACCACCCTTATTAATTACAGCGCGCCCATTTTGATTTTTCAACGACTAAAATTTTGATTTTTGTAAAATTTTTATAAGAAAGGTTGTGTTTTGGTAGTCAATTTGCAACAAGTCCCATGTGAACATATATACATGAAATCAACTATATCGTGTATGTTTGCAACAAACAAAATAAAATAATATATATATAACAAGGATGCATAATTATAAGAGCATACTATTGATTCATAGAAATTAAATGTCCATAATCAAAGCTAAAACAAGTCAAGTTCTTCGACTAAGTCGGGTTTCCTCCACACAAATAATTACACATAAACAAAGTTTCACATAAAGTCTTAAAACAGATTAGTATACCAAGCTAATCCATCCTTAACCTTGTCTTCATTTCTTCTTCTTTCCCGAAACTCCTCGGAATGCTCTTGCCAAACGATTTAGAATAACCTCTAAGTTCCCTTATTCATTTGTTGTGTTTGATTGCAGTTGGTTTGACGCTCGACGAGAAGATCATCCATTTGTTAGAAGAAGTGGAACTCATATTGTTGTACTCAAGATGTCTGAAAGAGTTTAGTAATAGTAGTTAGATGAGTACTAGCACAGAAGCACATCATCCTCATCACACTTCTTGGGAGATCAGACAACAGTTTATGATAGCGGCAGTTTAATGAGAAGAGTGACGGGCTTTTCCACGATCACTGCGAGATTTCCAGGTTGGTTTCAAAGCGAGTGGATGCATGACACGATCAACGACATTTTAACTGCCATTGTCAAGGTGAGGGTAGTGTTCCATAACATGTCGAAAGAGAAGTGTCAAGAATCCATAGACCATAGAGGAATATGGTGGCTTAGAGTTGCCCGTGCACTTTCAATTCTTTTGACAAAGAAATAGGCAAGATTATATTGTTGCTCGGCTAGGATACAATATAATATATGAGCAAGGCAACCCGAGAGATGGTCCCGGTGTCCTCCTAGTCTGAACACATTCTCATAAATGAGTTTTTTTCATCTTTTCAAGTCTTGTCTAATTTCTTTGGTTAGAACTTGATTTGGTGAAAGAATGACATTTTTGTGTTTGATGGTGCGGTTAGGGTCAACACGTTAAAATTGAAGAAATTGATGAATTTCTTTAGGAGTAGGAAGTTCGGTATAATATGGCCCTTCAGTTTCTTGGGAGTATGCAAGAGAACCAAGATCCCATTCATTAGTAAATACGGCTTGGTCATTGAATGGATTTGAGGATTTGACCGAATTGTTAGAGATAGAGAGTGATGAATTCGTTTTGAATCATGAAGGAGATAAGAATCACGCCGAAGCTATCTCTTTGAAGAGTGACTTGACTATAAAAGTCCAGAATAAACGAGGGACAAATGGCTCATTATGTATCAAAGGCATTGAGGACGTATGTTAGAAAAACAACGATCGATGTGATCAGATGTGCAGTAAAGTTGATCAACAACTCTACCCTCACGAATGCATCGATCTTCGATAGGTTTGTAGAAGTGTGCGATAGTAGGAGAAATACCGGGAGTTTGAGATACTTTGGTAATGTAAGAACGGGTAAGAGATGTATCACCAACTGTTGCTCGAGTCTTGTTTATCACCTAAACAAAATAACAACGAATAACTTAATAAAAAATAGAAAAATAGAAAAATAAAGATTTAAAAAAAAAAACGACTAATGTGGGACAAGGATTACTTCAGACCCTAAAAAAACGAGAAGCAATCCATATGTTTCCCTTAATTTATTTTTCACTTAATCTAGGGTTCGAATAATATATCTTAGTTAATATTTCAACATCTAGAAAATACTCAAACACCCCTAATCATTACAAGACTTGACTAAGATTTTGTCGAAGATATAACGTTAAGTTGATATTTTAATAACAAATATTAGTTCATGTATTTTTTGACTTTACCAGAGTTAAATGGTGGTTTGTTTTTACCAACTCTATTTTTAAAACTTAAACCAAACGCCTCCTTTATTTATACTTTTTCTAAGCGTATCGATATATATGAATTATATATCTTGATGACTTATACAAGTTGGTTAAGTGTTTATACAAATGACAAAAATATAGTGATGGTCATTTCGACTCTAAAAACCGATCCTAAGAAACGAACCAAACACCCTTTAATTTTTATAAAACTTTATTCATTGATTCGAAAAATAAGCATTTAGTATGATGTTTCGATACGTCACTGTATAATCCCCCATTTTAACATGTCCTTTGCATGAATCAACAATGTATGAAATTTTGTTTTGAAAATTTCTTGGTTAATATTTTTTAAATGTATATATTTTTATAAATTTTCGAACAAAAAAAATGTGACTCAATCCTATTAAAATATTTGAATTCCTATGACTACGGGAATCATTATAGTTATGGATTTCCTAGACCTAATCATAACAATATAAAAGATACAAAAATTATAAAAAATACCCAATTTTGATTAAGAGCAAAATTGAATGAATTGAAAAAGAAGAGTATAGGAAATCTTACAATAGAGGTTGTTAATCTTGTTGTTGGTGTTTGCCCCTTGCGAATTTTAATCGAATGAATGTTTGAAGGTTTGAATTTTGATGGTTTTGGGTGATTCTTTTCGTCACATAGCAGTAGGGAAGGAAGGAGAAGATAAAATAGAGTGTTTGGTAACCAATTTTGCAGAAAAAGGGATTGTTTGGCGAATTAAATGGCCGGTCCCCTTAATTTTAAGGGGGCCGCCTATCTGAGAAAAAAAAATTATTTTTCGATTTTGACTATTTTTGTAAATATACAATTATCAAAGTACTTCGGGAGCTACTAGCAATATTATTTTAGATAATCTAATCGTCGAAATAATGAAGTTAAAGGCGAGAGAAAAATAATTGACATTTTTAATTTAACTTTTCATTAAGTTAAGTAAACTTAAATAAATTCCAATAAAATAATTAAGTTGTCAAGATTTTTGGATCGAGATGTGGTTTAGAGATGATTGACGAAATTTAATTGACATTTTAATTAACCTTTCGTTAATTAAAAATACTTTGATTATTTCGGATGAGATAATCAAGTTTCAAGCCGAGAGAAGATTTGACAGGGATTTAGTGACGTTTTCAATCAACTTCTTGTCAATCGAATAAATCAATTACTTCGGATGAAATAATTAATTGTCACGATTCAGAGTATTTGAGAGATGATAAATTTGTGACGATAGAATGATAGAATGGAGTTAAAGCTTGATGAGAGGATTCTAATAGAGTAGATGATTTTAGACGTGTAGACGAGGCGGACGTCATAGTCGAAGGAAGTTTGTTTCGTCCATAGTGTTTTGATATCATGCCTTTCCGGCGTAAGATAAAAAACTAATCCAACTTCTAGGTTAATAATTACCCACTAACGTACACTTCTTCATCTACGTGAGTTTCGCTACTAGTGGACATCGAATATTTCTATTTAAATCCTAATTCAACAACGAGAGAGATAGATCATAATTAACAATTTACTTAATTTAGAATACCAACTAATGGCATTTCTAGTAGACTACGCTAATTCCACAAAGCTCAAATTATATTCTATTAACATAACTTAAATTTTTACATATACTACATGTAGCCAATAAATATATATGTCTTTAACATTTAACACATAATCTAAGTTCTAAGAAGTTTGGAAAGAAGACATACCTTTGCCTACAATGTGTTTTCTTCAACATCTTTAAGTGAGTAAGCTTTGAAGGAGAAATCTTTTGGTAAACCCGTCATAAGATTTTAAGAATGTATTCATTCGTCGGATTCCAAGAAATGTTCATGAACAACTCGACTAGAATGTGGTAACTACTCAACCACTGGTCCCACAATGTCTATGGGTCAAAATTGTTTTTAGTTTGCCGTCATATTTAGCATATTTTGCATTGTTTCGATACATATAAGGGTGGACATAATCCCCAGCGAGAGAAGTTTGGTTTGTTTGTAATAATCCACATTGAATGATATTATTAGGGTAATTTTGTCTAACTTGATCTCTCCTCGGATGTGGTGTTTTTTTGACCGAGGTTGAAAGGATTAGGTATCACTATTTGGGGGAGGAGTTTTAGATCTTCATTTTGGTTTAGCAAATCTGACTCTGTGTTTTAAGGAAGGTTGAAAAAAAATTTTTACTTCGTCGTCCGCTTGCAATAGGAATATTATTATTATTATATAAGCATAAATTTTTGCTCTTGGGCTTGAATTTAATTCTACTAATTTTTCTTTATACTAACCTATTGTGACTTTACAAAATTTCTTGTATAGTCTCACTAGTTGAATCCCCTTGGTGTAAAATTAAATCCTAGACCCGATTTATCACCGAAGGTTTTTTGAAGATTTACATTTTCTTAAAGTGATATGACTACTATTATGTAAATTGTGAGTAATCATATAATTTCTTCCTTAAGCTTTCATTTTTCAAACCTAAGGTTTTTGACATAGAGATTTCCTCTTTAAGTTTTTTATTTTCATTTTTAAGGTCTTGACACATTTTACATTTTACATTCTTCATTCGTTTCTTTACCTTTTTTCTAATTTAGATAATTTATTTTTCAATTCAAGTACTTCATTTTTTAGCCGATTTTTAATTAGTTTTAGTGATTTATTTGTAGCCATGACTTTTAGACCTACTTTGCATAATCGATTATACTCACTATCTAAGTCTTTTTCATCTAACGACAATAAGTCATCACTAAAAAATTCAGTTTTGGGAAGTACCTCATCAGATGCTTGAGCCACAAGACAATTTTTGTCTTTAGTCTTTTCTTCTTTATCTTCATCGCTTCACTCCATGTTCCTCCAACAAAGGCTCTTTGATTATAATTTCTTTGTGGTTTTGAGCATTCTTCGATGAGATGATTTGGATCTCCACATCTAAAGCATTTTCTCTCGCTTTTGCCATTCTTGTCATCTTTACTTCTTTGGAATGACTTTCTTTCATCGCGTGGTTGTCTTACAAATCTTCCTCGCCTTTTGAAAAATTTCTTGAAATCTCTTATAGCCATGGCGTATTCTTCATCTTCACTATTGGAGATCAAACTATCTTCATCACTAGATTCCTTTATAGCCTTCAAGGCAAGAGATCTACTTTGTTCTCTTTTGCCTTTGACCATTTTGGAATCTTTTTTTATTATCACTTCATAAACTTTCAAATTTCCAATAAGTTCGTCAAGTGATAGTGATGTCAAATCCTTTGACTCTTCAATAGCCGTAATCTTTGCGCGCCATTTAGGATGAAGTGCCCTAAGAAATTTCCTAACATAGTTCTTGCTAGAAAAACCTTCATCAAGTGCTTTTAGACTAGTAATAATAGTGTTAAATCTAGCAAAACCATTATCTATCGATTCCTCTTCTGGAATCGTAAATTGTTCATATTATTGAACAAGAAGATCTATTTTATTATCTTTGACTTGACTATTACCTTGGTGAGTGATTAATAAAGTATCCTAAATTTCTTTTGCGGTTTTACACATAAAAATCCTTTCGTATTCTTTACGTGGCAAAGCATTATAAATTACCATTTTAGCTTTATTATTTTTAGCAAATTTCTTTTTAAGATCATTGCTTTGTTTGTCAAATGGTACAATTTCATCCTTTTTAGTTTCGGGATTATTTTGAATGGGAGGAAAATCACCATAGGTAATAATATGCCAAATATCTAGATCTTTTGATTTCACATAAGTTTTGAATCTATTTTTCTAATAAATAAATCCATCACTTTCAAATAGTGGTGGTCGTTGCATAGATTGCTCTTCTAAATATTTTTCTGATTCCATAGATCGATTCAAGTTTTAAAATACAATTTATTTTAAAAATCTTGTTTGACGTGGCTTCTGATACCAATTGTGGAAAACTAGAAGGGGGGTTGAATAGTTTACTGTAGCTCACTGCTTTTAATTTAATTTATCATTTGTTTATAAAACCTTAGATTCGACTTTAAGTGAATTCAATATGTGCACAATATAAACAATTTAACTAAATAAATAAGTGATAACAAGATATAAAATAGATATGCTAGGCAAGAGATAAGAGAAAGAAAGATCAAACCACAACACAAGATTTATAAGTGGTTCGGTAACTATGCCCTAGACCACAAACACAAGGAATTATTAGTGGTTCGGAAACTAAGCCCCTTCGCCCTACTCACCAATCCCTGAGCACCAAACCGAGAGTTTATCCTTTACTTTGTACAACAAGCTCCCAATTTTGCGGAGAAAACCATACACGACTTGCTTACACCGATTTCCGACACTAAGCCAAATGTCGAGTTCTAATCCTAGCTAGAACCAATCTACCACACCATTTGTATTTTAAGGACTAAAATACTAACCACATTTCACACGCACTTTCACTTCACCTAAGACAGCTAACATGATCACCGTTGATCTAATCTAACATCTTATTTCACCATGATCTAACTACTACACACACTTTCACAATATACATAAATGATTTACAAGATATAATACAATCGTAACAACGTTACGAGGACACAAACTAAGCTATATTACTTCTTAACTTGATGGTAGGAAGTATTCTTCTCTTGCACTTGAGGATTTAAGCTTGAATCACTTGAAACAAATGCTAAATTAATTGTATCAAAGATTTGAGTGATGATACACTAATTTTAGACAGAAGAGAATGAGTGCAAAAGGTGAGAAAATCAGTAGGGAATGGTCGAGTATTTGTAGGCAAAGCTGGAAGCCTTTTTGTCTGGCTGGCCCCCTTGGCTCATGTGTCGGCCCCCTTATCACTAAGGGGTCTGCCCTAGGCCAAACGCTCTATTTTTGTCTATTCTAGGGGAGGTGTTTTCTAAAAATTTTCTAGTCGTTTTTTTAAGAAGAAAATTTAAATCAAAATATAATTTTTGAATAAAACATTTCTTTCTAAACGAAAAAAATATTTTTGAAAAGTTAAAAATGCTTGTAATATTTTATAAAAAATGTGAGGTTGAATAAAATTCCTTTGATCATAAAATGCATTAAGCATTTATTTATTCATACCATTATGTGATTAAATATTCGAAATGGAAATTTATGACTAATTACTTTATGTTTAATTTTACATTGAACGTTTTTACATTTTTTAATTATCAAAATGTAGAGAGGTCGAGAAATATTAATAAGGTTTTTAGGCATTATTTCTATCAACAGGTCATTTTCTCTTGATCTCTTAGACTCATATGAAGTAAACTGGGATCCGTATGAAACGAATTATGCAAGTGTGAAAGTTTATGATGAGCCAATCCATGGGAAAAGGGTTGCAGATATCCTATGAGCTGCTGCAGAACCAATATTGAGTGCTTATTTTGGAAATTTTTAGGTTTGCAGCCATGACGAATGTCCACTCTTTTCGATTCTTAGGATTTAACCCGAGCTTCGTTATCAAATACAACGGGTATTAACCCAACCCAAGAATTATGGGCCAATTGTTTTGCTAAAATGCTCCCATCTTATGATATCGTTATCAAATATTCATATATTTTTGTTTCTTTTCATATTGTTGATGTATTCTGATTATAGTGCCTTTTGCATACACTGTTTCCTGGAACTTTGAATTTTGGTTAGCTATTTTCGGTGAAGGTGGTTCTCAGAACTCTTACAAACGGGCATTACCTCCATTGCATGCATAGAGATTCGAACAAATGGATTCCATCGTCTAAAAAAGAGGAAGTGATGAAACACGAGCATAATTTGATTAAAGTTGTGAGCGCGCGTGATTTGGCGAGGCAAACTATTAGGTTTGCAGCCATTGCATGTTTCCACCTTTTTCGATTCTTGAAGTTTAATCTGAGCCTCTTGATATAAGATTGGTTGCTTCTGATGTTTTTCGTTAAACAACTAAGTTACTGATATGTATATGTGGATTATCAGTTTTATATAATACAGTGTTCTGTAGCATTCTATACATAGCTTGGGTATAATACATTGACAATATTTTCTTGCCACGTTTACTTACCTAATGCCATAACTAGTCGGTTTTCAACTGTTATCCCAAATAACTAAGATCCAAACACAACTATAAGCTATACCAATAAGCCTAGACGAACCAAATAAGCTAGATAAGAGAAAGAAGTTTAGAGAGAGAAAATAGAGAGGGAAATGAAGAATATTAGATTGAAGAGAGAGTTTGGAGGGTTACACATATAAGAAATGATAACCAACACCCTCTCCATATATGGTATAACACCTCGTATTTTAGGTCATTGTATGACATTATGAAATTCATAATTTATTTTTAGGGTTTTACGCGTTTACTCTTAAACCGTAAACTTTAAGTTAAATCGCGTAAACTGAAAATGATCATACAATGTAAACGGGCATTAAACAATTAAATGTTTACATCAAGCAAGTGTTATATGATTATTATGAGGATAATTAATAACTTTGTTCATCTTATTTTTATCGGCTACGTAAAATGCTTACGTTTCGTAATAAAATGCGTTTAGGCATACCCGGAAGTTCTAAAACCTAACTACGCCTAAACGAATACCCACGATTATACCCAATACTCAAAATAATCAAAAATTACATCTTATATATATATATATATATATATATATATATGCCGAAATTTATAAGATGAGACCAAGACTTTTCATCTTTGTAAAATATCTAGATATTTAAGAAAGTAACTCTTACACCTTTATCAACTTGATTAGTTAACCATGAGCTAGAGTTAGAAAGTAACCATGGTTAAGTTAAGGAGATATTTTTACTATAAATAGGCATGCATGCATGAGTAAAGTTTTCATACTCTTATACTTGAAAAATTCATTTTCTTCCTCCCTTTTATACATCAAAACCCACGGCACAAAACCCTTGCCAAACAAAATCCATAGTTTGATTTTCTAAGATTATACAAGCATATACACAACATACTTAAGGTATTCTAAGGTGTTTGTAAGCATTGGTTCATCATTTGCAAGTAATAAGAAGAAAAAGGAAAGATTAGGGTTTTGGAAACCTAATCTAGGGTTATAAGCTTGAAAGCTTGGTTTTGAATCTAAACACGGGTTTAGAACTTATATCTCATCTCTTACATCATTACTAAGGTTTTCCTAATATCTTTATACTTTTATTTCTTATGATTTTATGTGTTACATGTTAAATATAGCCATAATCACCACTAATGACTTTTAAATGTGTAAAATGGGTTTTTATTTGAGTTTATCAATTTATACACTTATTCTCATGTCCTAATGTTATAAATATCATGGAAAAATAGATCTATAAAGATGTTAACTTATGGTTTAAGTATAAACATGTTTAAGGACTAATTAGGGTTTTAAAGTTATCTAATGTAAATACAAATGAAAGTAATGAAAGTAAAAGGGTTAAACTTGTTACAATGAAATTATAAGGACTAGGGATGATATTGGACTTTATTATAAGTACCACAAGTGTCAAATGTGTTTTTAAGAGTTTTTATAGTAAACTACTAAGTTAATAATACATAAAAACAAGGTTTTTATAAAGTTAAACATATAAATACTTATGGGCTGTGGTAATTCGAATTTGGACAGTAGGTTTTGATATAATATAATAATAATACGTCTCGTGACGATTCCGAAATGATAAGAAACTCGAAAAACCGATCTATAACGAAAAAGATACGTTAAAAACGAGTTTACGACTATAAATACTTTTATAAAACTATTTTTATAAAAGTTACTATTCATTACAGCAACTTTCATTTTTAAAACATCTAAAATATGATATAACTTTTAATTACGAGATCGTACTCGAAAGAATCGCTAAAAACGGAACTATAACGAATAAACTACGACATTTTCGATAATTAAAGTTTATAAAAGTAATTTTATAAACTATGAACAGTAAAAGTTGTAACATTTCTCATTTTCAGGTTATTTTCAACTTTAATAAATTCCATTATTTATTTTTAGAGTTTTATGCGTTCGCTTTTAATTATTATCTTATAGTTAAATCGCGTAAACTAAAAATCAATGATCAATGTAAACGGTCACCAAACAAATTAAAGTTGACATCAAGCAAGTGTTATATGATTATTAGGAGTATAATTTATAACATTTC
>BQNB010187870.1:0-12000 GCA_026074375.1 Tanacetum coccineum
ACAACAAAACAGCAATTCCTCATCACCTTACTCTCCAAACCTACCACACACCCTCAATATTAACCAAGTTGAATCTCATGTTAGGTATTGCCATTGTTGCATTTTCACCTAAAAACAATTCATTGCCTTAATTGAGGATATCAATTGGATTGAATTCCTCATCACTCGACCACAACCACCACCTAGAGTCCAATGAGACTATCCTCCCATGATCGCCTCCACTCTAAACTCTCCATCCACAATCAACTAATCTCACCATATGCCTACAAATAATTGTTCAACCCTTTTGAATCACAAGCAAGTCCAAAATCCTTCTATGGCCATTTAGGATTTTTTTAGTCTTTTGTTATATCAATATGCTTCTAAAGCATATTAGTTTCTATGTATGCTTATGTGTAGTCTACACACATTATCCTAAATGAATGAAGTATCTTTTGCTGTAATATTGCTTGCTCTTGTCTTATTTTTCCTTCCTTCTTGCTACTTGTTAGAAATATTTGTATTGTTCTAACTCGATTTTGTAGCTAAGAAACCATAGCTCGATTCTTTGGTGCCCTCGAACGTGGGGGAGCACACATTAAGGGGGAGCTTTTATTCTGTTATTTTTACTTGCAATTCTCGACGATGCCTTTTTGATTTTACAAAAAGGGGGAGAAATGACATAAAACTCACTAAATACTTGTTTAAAAATAATTCTACATTTAATGAGTTTAAATTTTGTAATCGTCAAAAAAGGGGAGATTGTTGATAGAAATAATGTCTAAAAACATTATTAATATTTTTCACATACTTACGTTTTGATAATCACAAAATATAAAACGTTCAATGTAAAATTAAACGTAAACAAGTAATTAGTTGTTAATTTTCATTTCGATAATTTAATTACTTAAAGGTATGAATAAACAAATGATTCATGCATTTTATGATCAAAGGAAATTTTTATTCAAACTTATAATTTTATAAAATGTTGTAGACATTTTTATAAACATTACAAAACATTTTCTACAATTAAAAGAAATGTTTTATTCAAAATAAACATTTTGAAATTCAAATTTTCAGACCTAAAACGGCTAGAAATGTTCTAGAAAATTCCCCTACACAAAAGACAAACTGAGGAGCCTCTAGCCTAGGGCGGCCCCCTTAAATACACGAGTGGCTTCTTTAATTTTAAGGGGACCACCCCTTATTTAAGGGGACCGCCTATAGACTGACGCTCCTCCAGTTTGTCCTATAAATACTCGACTTTTCCTCATTATTTTCTTACCTTTTGCACTCATTCTTTATGTTCTAAAACAGCCCACTCATCTCACTAAAATCCTTTGATCATTTAATCATAAAGCTTTGTTTCCAGGTGATCCAAGCTTAATTCCTCAAGTGCAAGAGAAGAATACTTCCATCATCAAGTGAAGAAGTATTACACCCAAGTGTATATTCCAATCCTATTGCATCTACGTCATATCTTGTAAATCATTTATAAATCTTGTAAAGTTGTGTAATTGTTAGGTTTTGGTAATTGTTGTAGGTATAGTTGGATCTTGGTGATCCTTTCTAGTAGTGTTAGATAGTTGTGACATAAGTAGTGTGGTGAGGAGAAGTTGTAAAGGTGTGAAGTTATGAAGTCGTGAAGGTGTAAAGAAGTTATGTAGTTGTGATCAAGGTGTGAAGCTAAGTTGTGTAGTGAAATTGTGAAGTAGTCATGAAGTTGGGAAGTCGTGAACAAGTCGTGAAGTTGTGTTGTGATAGATTGGTTCTATCTAAGATTAGAACTCGACATCTAGCTTAGTGTCGAAAATTGATATAAGCAACGTTGTGTATGGTTTTCTCCGCCATAAAGGAGCTTGTTGACATAGTGAAGAAAACTCTTGAGTTAGGTGCTCGAAGAGTGGAGTAGGCCGAAGAGGAGCTTCATAACCAAACCATTATAAATCCTTGTTTTGTGGTTTGATCTTTCCAACTCTTATCTTTGATTTGCTTCTACGTATTTATATTGTTCATATTGTGCAAGTATTGAATTCACAAAAAGTCGAATCTAAGTTTTCATAAACAAACATAAACATTAAATTAAAAAGCGGTAAACTATACAACCCCCCCCCCCTTCTAGTTTTCCACAGCATGTAGGCTCTTCCCTGGGCATTGATGTTGGTCTTTCGGCACTTATTTGTACAATGCCCTTTCTCTTTACAGGCATGCCAAATAGCTGTCACTGGTAGCTAATTACTTCTAATGGCTGGCCTCTTGTTTCGGCAGTTCTTGGTCAAATAGCCCACCTTGTTGCAAGTATTACATTTAACAGTACAAGGTTCAGTGTGATGGAGATCACATTTTCTACATAATGGGAGGTTTTTGGCATACCTATTATTCTTAGCAGGAGTGGCAGCATAAGCCTTGGCAGCTTCTTTCCTTCAGTTCTGTTGTGGTTAGTTATTATTGTAGTGGTTATTGGTGTTGGTGTTACGGTAGTTATTGTTGTTGCGGTAATTGTTGTTGAAAGTTCTTCTGTCGTCAAACTTTTGTTTATGATCACTTGATACTTGCACCGAAGTTGCTTTGTTACTTGATCCATTAGCCTTTGGGCGATGTTAATGGCTTCCTCTAAATTTGAGGCTTCGAGGCGGTAACATTTCCTTCAATACTTCTAGGTAACCCTTCGATGAAGGCTTCCAGGAGTTTCTCGATGTTCGGTACCATGTTTAAGCATAGGACTGCTAATTCTTGGAATCTTCTAACGTAAGGTTTGAGATCATTTCCCTTTACTGTCAGATTGTAAAGTTCATCTTTCATCTTTCTGACTTCAGATCGAGGACAATACTTGTTAGTCAAGAGCCTTTTCAACTCAGTCCAGGTGATTTGATTGGCTTGATCTACTCCTATAGGTTGGGCGTATGCATTCCACCAGGACAAGGCATCATCAGTAAGGGTACCGGTAGCAAATGTTACTTTGTTTTCCTCAGTACATTTGCTTCGAGAGAATACTGATTCGGTTCGTTCAAACCAGCGGATAAGGCCAACTACTCCTTCTGTACCATTGAAGTAGAAAGGTTGACAGCTTATGAATTCTTTGTAGTTTCCCATTTTTGCTATAGGAGTTCCAGTAGGACCGGTGTTCCTGTTAGGATTACTAGTACATGTCATTGTTGCAGCTTGTGCTTCTAGAGCCACAGAGACACTGTCAGCAACTAGTTTCTTAATGACAGCTTGAGTCATGGCCGGTGCTTTAGATGTTGATGTCCTTTTAGGAGGCATTCTATCAACATAAGATAACACATAATAAGAATAATATCACAAGTCTTAAAAATGTAATGCTTATTTGAAATGCTTAAAGTTCAAAAATAAGCATTGTTATAATGGTGATATTAAAATCATGAATTCTAACAAGTATCTGATATAGAAGTTATGGTATGATTCATGATGATGAAGATGAAGACAATGATATAGGATATAAGATAAATGAATCGATATTAGGAAACAACAAAGTAGAACAAGATTGCCATTGTATTATATTAAGAACAACGTGCCTTTGTACTATACATAGTCAAGATTTGACAAGTGTTTCTATTTATACCATACATCCTGTGGCTAGGTTCTAATAAAAGCGAAAACTAAGATCTAATCTAATAGTCCGATGGTCCTTCTTGGCTGATCTTGAGTTCAATGATGGCATTCAAAAGACTTTCCTTATCTTCTTGATGATGAATCTGGATATCATTGATGATGTGTTCTAGATCAGTAATTCTGAAGCGAGCCAGAGAAATTTTATGGTTATTTCCCATCTGCTTCTTTTGAAGTTTAGAAATTTGAGCACGAGTTTATTGGAATTCAGCTTCTAGATTGTCAAAGTCTTGTTGGATAATCACCCGACCTTTTCTGAGTCCTTCGATTTTATCTTCTATGTATTCAATACGGTCGAGAGAAAGTTCATCTAGATGATTCAAAATTTCCTCAATTTGCTCCTTGTGACGTTCCAAACTTGTCTTACGAGAGCTTTCTCCTATCTCAAAGTCTTGAGGTAAGGCAGAAGTGGATGAGGATGAACAACCTCATTTATTTGGTGGTAGTAGTTCTTCAAGAAGAAAGAATTCTTGAGGATTAAGCATTGATGATTGAGGTATGATAGTTGGAGGTGGGATAGGTGATTTTTTAGCATAGAATGCTTGCATAACTTTCATGTAGGGATCATCATGAAAGAGCGAAAGAGTTGGTGAAGCTATTCGAACTACACCAAATGAATTCGAAGAGATAGAATAAGTATTTCCCGGTGAAGCTGGGAAATAATCCGGGGAAGCCAGGAGATAGTTCGAAAAGTTTAAGGAAAAGGCATCCTCAACATTAGAAGTAGGATGGTTGGGAGAAGACATCGTTCTGTTAACAACCCAGCGGTAAATAACATAAGTTATTTATATAATAGTATAATAGTTATGTATCTTTACATACTATTCCGAAAGATGTAGCGGCACGGAGGACTTTCTTGGATGGAAAAAGAAAAGTAGTTATAGTTAAGGTTTTGACCTTGTTCTCTATAACCGTGGCTCTTGATACCAATCTATAACACCCCCATTTTTGACATATAGCAGCGGAAGCTAATCTGGGGTATTATTTCATAGTACAACAGTCATAATCATAGAAAACGACTCGAAAGAGACGTTTTTAAAAGATAAGTTATCATTCATTATTTCATCAGAGTTTTTACAAACAGAGGTCCTAAAATCTACATGAAAACATAAAGTTTGAATGATAACAGTTTAGCCATCTTTAAGTCCGTGCCACTCCGTGCCATAAGATGTTCAGTTACCTGAGATAAACATGCTAAAAAGTCAACACAAAGGTTGAGTGAAATTCATAGGTTTATAGTAAACAGTTTTGAATACAAGCTCAATAGTGGGTTACGTTGTTATACACCCATAGTTTGTAATAATTGCAACACATACAATTATCATGAAAAATAGTATTATTGCCCTAAGCTCATGACACCGAAGCCTTAGGTTAATCAATAACCACAAATAATTGCCCCAACGGGTGTCTTTGCCAAAACACCCGTAAAGTTATTCAAATGTGTGCTATTGGTTACCGACAGTATAGGTACACCAACGGGGAGTCCAGTCCCAAATAGATCTATTCACAGCATTCGCGCTTACCCCGACGAGTAATTAACGGTTCATGATAGTGGGGACTTAATGGCAAAAGTAGGGACTTAGGCAATAATGTATCAGGATAACATACAGAAAAATACTTGCATTCATGGTTTATAGCATGTACCCCCCTTGCAGGTTTATGAAACATTTAAAAGATTAAATGCGAGGCTATGAACTCACCTTAATAGTACAGGGAAATCCGATTGACGGCAAAAGTATATGAAATGAAAGTAACGGCTTCGTCACGCAACCTGGGGTGATATGTCAAGTCTTAGTGTGATAGTTTATGTTGCAAAACTTTATAAAGTTTAACGTATATCTTTGATTTATTAAATTATGTAAATATTGTATCGCTGTTCGGACTATCATAATTCAGATGTCACGCAGTATCGTTTGAGGAGCCAAGGCGCTTACATCGTAACCCCAGCAAACTTGTCAAGGCGAATACCCAAATGGAACCCCTCACATGAAATTCCCTAGTATCGTGATACGATAGGATTTTTAAGTTTTCTTCAAAAGCTAGTCGATGATAAATTACGTTTAATATAATACGTAATTAATTTATAATGCGTCGATCATTAATTAATAACGATAAATGTGTCGAGGTTTAATAAAATCGAGTTTTGTATTATTTATTTATATTTTTATAATTTATATAAAAATATAATGTTTTATATTTTTAAGAATATCAAATTGGCAATAATTACCCTTGGATTATAATTAATTACAGAATTAACCTTATATATATAAAGTATATAATTTAAATCCCTTAATTTTAAAACGTGGCAAGAATAACCCTTGGAATTATAAGTTTAATAAAATGACATTTTCAGCCCCTATAAATCATAATTTCAAAAATTTACAATATATACCCCTTAGCATGAAAATATTTGCAAAACTAGTCCAAAATTACATGCAAGCTTATTTTAAGATTCCAAAAGAGATTTGCAGCTTATAACTTATTAGAATAAGCTAAAATAAGTTAGGAAAAATAGGTTTTACAAGCTTATAGCTTATTGAAAGGGATTTCGAGTTTAAAAGTACCAAAATTGGTCATTTGGGTTTGAAAAATTAATTTAACGGGTTTAAGCTTTTATGACTTGAAAAAAAGTTTATAGAAATGTTTAATAAGCTCATAGGAATAGCTTATAACAACAGCTTATGAGATTAGGTAGTGGTTTTCACAAAATTGGCAAATTAGGGTTTCAAGGGCTCGTTTGGTTTTAGAATTTTGTACACGCATGGTTTTGAGCTCTAATATTTTAACAAGAGTGTAAACATGATATAATAAGCCTTATAAGAGTTCTAAAACAGAATGATAGCTTATTAAATGAGAATTTGAGCTTACGGGTTGAGAAATGGGTCGAATTAAGTTTTAGCACTCGTACGCCTAGTAACGACTTGCAAGGCTTTGTTTCTTGACTTCTTGGCTTCGTTCCTGGTCTTGTGATTTCTCTTGCTTCTCCTTGATCCTTCTTAAGACTCCATTGAAGAATATGATAGAAATTTTAGGTGTGAGTTGAATGAGAAGGGTGCGTCCCCTTTTATAGGGTCGAATGAGCTTGGAGGCTAAGTTAGCAAGAGTAAGGACCAAGGTGAATGACTAGGAGCAGCTATAGGTGACAAGGAAAAGCTAGTAAGTGAGTATGGGGGCTTTGGAGGTAGGATTGTAAGGTGGGATGTGTTGGAGAGGTGTATGTGAACGTGGCTAGGAAAAAGCAACAAGGAGGTGACAACGCCTCCTTGGTGACCAAGTAAAGTAGTTAAGGTGCTTGTAAGTTTGTTTGAGGTGAAGTATCTTATTCATGGAGGTGGTAGGATGTTTGGTTTGATTTAAAATGGGCAGAAATGGTAGGAAAAAGGGTGCGGGTTTGGTTTTGTAACGGGTTAGGGTTTAGGGTTTTTAATTCGTGTACATTAGAGTAATAAGGAGAGAAATGACATTTGAATGTTGTGCATTATGATATTATATCATGTTTTGATTTGTTTGTATGAAATCTTTAAGAAAAACATAAGTAAAACGGCTTATTTGAATTTGTGCTTAATGACTTGTACATTATGCATTAAAGAGCTTGTACCTTATTTTGGAGGTAATTCATATTTAAATTTCATGCATAGATTACTTGTACACTTGCTTTAATTTCTTGTACATTCACTTTGAATGTTTACATTACACAAAATTAGGGTTTTGACATAAACGTTAACAGTTAAAGATCATTTGACTTTATCATCGTGAAAATTACGTTAAATATATAACGTACATGATAAAATGGATAATGTACTTGGTAAAAATGATATTAAGATATAGACTTGATATATTAGGATGTTTACATGATATAAACATAGATATAGATGGCATAGGTAGGTTGTGTGAGCTCGTTAACTTTAGTTATGTAAACCATGTTACATAATAGAATAAAGCAAAAAAATTCCCTATAAAAAGGTGGTATATATAATAGATGGATATTACAGTGCATCTAATTTAATAGATGGATAATTACATTGATGAAAATTATGGGTAGTTATAGTCCCCCATCCTTACAGAAATCTCGTCCCGAGATTTAATTGGATTTTAAAGAGATGCTGGAAAATAGATGAGGATATTTGGCATGAATTTCATCTTCGCATTCCCACGTAAATTTTGGTCCTCTTTTACAGTTCCATCGTACTTTGACTATAGGAATACGACTTTGTCTTAGTTGCTTGATTTCTCGATCTATAACTTCCACTAGTCCTTCTACAAAATTAAGTTTGTCATTGAGCTGAAGCTCTTTCATTGGAATGACAAGGGATTCATCAGATAAGAATTTCTTTAGATTAGAAACGTAGAAAGTATTGTGGACATTCCTGAGCTCTTCAGGAAGCTCTAGTTTGTATGCCACTGGACCGACTCTTTTAAGAATCTTAAATGGTCCAATATATCAGGGATTAAGCTTTCCTCGCTTTACAAAATGAATGACACCTTTTAGAGGTGACACTTTTAACATAATACGATCTCCAACTTGAAATTTTAAAGGCTTTCGCCTGACATTGGCGTAACTTCTTTGCCGATCTCTTACATCCTGCAAGCGTTGTCGAATTTGCACTATCTTTTTAGTGGTTTCATGAATCATTTATGGTCCCGTGAGTTGAGCATCTCCAACTTCGGCCTAGTAAACAGGCGATCTACATTTTTAACCATAGAGTGCTTTAAATGGTGCTGCCTTAATACTAACGTGGTAACTGTTATTGTAAAAGAATTCCACCAATGGTAAGTGTCTTTCCCATTCTTTTCCAAAGTCTATAACACAGGCTCAAATCATGTCTTCGAGTGTTTGGATGGTTCTTTCACTTTATCCATCGGTTTCGGGATGATATGCCGTACTCATGTTTAATTGAGTACCCAAGGCACTTTGTAATGATTGCCAGAATCTGGATGTGAAATGACTGTCATGATCTGAGATGATGGATATTGGCACACCATGCCGGGAGACTATTTCTTTGATGTACAACCTGGTAAGGGTTTCCATACTATCTGTCTCTCGGGTAGATATGAAATGTGTAGATTTAGTAAGACGATCAATAATGACCCAGATTGTGTCATGTCCGCTTGATGTTTTGGGAAGTTTTGTAACGAAATCCATTGTTATTCTTTCCCACTTCCATATAGGAATCTCCGGTTGTACCAGTAAGCCGGATGGCTTCTGACATTCTGCCTTAACTCTAGAGCATGTCAAACATTTGCCAACATATTCAGCGATGATTGCCTTCATGTTAGGCCACCAATAGAGTTTCTTTAGATCCTGATATATTTTTTCTGAACCCGGGT
Organism: Tanacetum coccineum; assembly: GCA_026074375.1. Classification (NCBI taxonomy): domain Eukaryota; kingdom Viridiplantae; phylum Streptophyta; class Magnoliopsida; order Asterales; family Asteraceae; genus Tanacetum; species Tanacetum coccineum. The sequence goes on from BQNB010187870.1 coordinate 8,938, forward strand.
GAATGGAATATTTTGATTTATAGGACTCATGCATGATCAAGTCTCTCAGATTACCAAAGAGTGGTAACCAGCTTCGATTCTTAATACAACGAGTTCCATCGGGATGAATTTTAAATGATTTATCCATTCCTCGTAGGTTTTTGGCTTTGATGTTTTCTTCTTTGATTGCTTCGGTTTGAGCTTCGAGGATTCGAGTTGGTAATTTTAGATGAATGGTCATGATTAATGATCTGATTCGGAGTGGTTTCTTTCGGCTTAAGGCATCTACTACGACATTTACCTTTCTAGGATGGTAGCGGATCTCACAATCGTAATCTGCAAGCAATTCTAACCAACGGTGTTGCCTCATGTTTAATTCTTTCTGATGAAGAATATGTTGAAGGCTTTTGTGATCAGTGAAAATTGTACACTTTGTACCATATAGATAGTGTCTCCAGATTTTAAGAGCGAATACAACTGTTCCTAATTCAAGATCATGAGTAATGTAGTTTTCTTCGTGAGACTTGAGTTGTCAGGACGCATATGCAATGACTTTTTCTTTTTGCATTAATACTGCTCCCAGACCTTGAAGAGATGCATCACAGTAAACGACAAAGTCATCGTTTCCTTCTGGTAATGCTAAGATTGGAGCTTCACAAAGTTTTTGTTTTAGCAATTGGAAAGCCGTCTCTTGATCTTTTTCCCAGATATACTTCTTGTTTTTCTGGGTTAATTTAGTCAAAGGCTTTGCAATTTTTGAGAAACCTTAGATGAATCTTTGGTAATAGCCGGCGAGTCCTAAGAATTAACGAACTTCTGTGGGTGTAGTGGGAGATGCCTAGTTCTTAACTGCTTCAATCTTGGCGGGGTCAACATGAAGTCCTTGACTATCAATTAAGTGTCCAAGAAATTGCACCATGCGGATCCAGAAATCACACTTGGAGAACTTGGCATATAGTTTCTCTTTTCTGAGTAATTCTAGGATTATTCTCATTATTGTCATACAAAAATAAGCCACTACAATAAGTTGAGAATAAGCTAAAAAGCTTTTACAATGATAAGCTAAAATAAGCTACCACTATTCTACTCCTACACCTACTCTAAAACTATACTGTGTGAAAAATAAGCTAAAAACTAACACTCATTGTTGCTGCTGATGCGTGTGTATATATAGCCCAAGTGATAGGAGGGTAATTTCATCATTTCAGGTGTACAGCCAATCACATCCTAAGAAACAGGGGCATTTTCGTTATTTTACACCACCACCGACTTAATCATAGCTTAATCACCACGCCAATCATTGGCACAGATTCCATGCACTCTGACCTCGTACTGGTACATGCCTTCCTCGGACTGACATATGCAGAATGACACATGTCAGTCTATGATTGGCCAGTCGTCACCTGAGCATGCCACCTCATACCTAGGACTGACATGTCAGTCACCTGCAACATATGATTAGCAATCATTATAATGCCACATGTCACCACCTGAGTGGTGCAACGTGGCTTGCCAGCCGTCATCGGAGCCACCACCTGTCAACAGTGGTCAACGGCGGCAGTCAACGGTGGTCAATGACGGTCAACGGCGGCGGACCACCGTCAGACCATCGTCGACCACCGTCGGACCATCGTTGGATAACTGCTAGACCACCGATCAACCATGGTTGACTGCCAGTCAATAGGCGGGGTCAGGTCGGGTAATGGGCTGGGTCGGGTCTGGTAATGGGCCAGGTTTGGATTGGGTCATGGGCTGGGTCTGGGTCGGGTCATGGGCCAGGTCAGGGCGTGAGGGGGATAAACCCCTCTGCAAGATCGAACCCATGACCTTGAGGTTAGGGTTTTAGTGAAATAGATGCATCTAGCTAAGCTAGAGCATCATTTCATTAATATATGCATGCATTATTCTTATATAAGCATTTTAGGCTGGGTCAGGTTCATTAATATAAAAGGTTCAATCAGGGACGAAAAAGGTTCAAAATAAAAAGGTTCACATATGAAAGGCTGGTACCATTAGACTCGTAATTTCATGCTCTTTCCAATGGTGTGATCGAGGAATATTAATGACTTTGTTAGAGCCTTGATAAATGTAAAAACGTTGTCAAAAGTCACCCGAAAATTATCGTTTTTGCTTTGTTTTCAATCCTTTGTACCTGTAAGACATAAAAACACAATACAAACATATTTGCAACATATTTATCCATATTTTAGTGTTTTAGTCCATTTATTAGCATTTTCCGAGGTATAAATGATGTGTGTTTTAGCACATATCACTTTGTATTGGCGTTTGGAGGAATTAAAATGATGTTTGGTTGGATTTTGAAATGGATTGTACGGCAGTTTGTAACCAGCAGGTTGTGGGGTTGATTGTGAATTATTTTTCGTCTTAAGGCAGCTGAGAAATCCAATATGGATGTGGGTATATGTCTTAAGTGTGTTTGATTCTTTGGATAGGTTCGTATCTCCTCCGGATGAGTAAGATATGGTCGTTTTACTAAAACTAGTCAAATCTGGTATGTTGTTGGGAAAAGGAGTATAACTCCATATTTTTGTAATAACTTTTTAAAAGAAAATTTAGGTACCTGTAGAATACTCTTAGGACTATCACCTCCGATTGGTTTTACATCAAAAGCTTTAATAAATTTCAAATTAACGCTCATTTTCGTGAACTACAAAATTTTTTAAAATTTCTTTGGGGATTGCTTTAGGATAGTATCTTGTTGGGTATGTTTTAAAATATTTTTGGTCTATGAAGACCTGGGAAATTAGACTAGGATGTAGAGAAACCACTTTGGTGCATGTAGGAATTCGGATGGAGTCATGTCGACGCTCGACGAATGAGATATCGCCGAAATGGCAAAACTAGTCAAAAATTTAAACCAGAATTTGAATGAGTAATAAGTTCAAAAACTTATATAGTAACACCTAAACATGTAAAACTGTAAGTTCTAGATATTGAACAAACTTAGATTTTAGCGGTTGTTTCGGCCTTTGCGGAGACACGATTTAGGAGATACACTCAATTTAGTGTAGCCATGAAATTTTAGTAAAGGGCATCCTTGATAGAATATGGGCAAAATGGTAA
>BQNB010187871.1:0-12000 GCA_026074375.1 Tanacetum coccineum
TGTGAACTTTAATTTGTTTGAGGTCCGTTTACATTGAACGTTGATTTTTAGTTTACGCGATTTAACTATAAGATAATAATTAAAACCGAACGCGTAAAACTCTAAAAATAAATAATGGAATTTATTAAAGTTGTAAATAACCTGAAAATGAGAAATGTTATACAAAACCTCCGATCTATTGCCTATTTTCCGTGCATGGTGGTTACATCGAGTGTAAAAATGATATTTAATTTAGTGGTTGATTTTGTCCCTTGTTTTTTTTGTCCACTAGGGGCTGTCCGCCGCCAAACCACCATCGTGGTGGCGGTCGGACGACGGTACAACCACTGATAAGTGTAGAATACACATATCCGTTTGCACCTAAAAATAACCCAATTAAACCCAAAACAGACCAAAAATGGCAAAAATATGCTTGTATTTGTGTTTTGTGTGTGCAGGTACGGATAAGTCAAAAATCGTAAGAAAACAGTCAAAAACGAGCAAGCACGAACACGAGAATCTAAAGAGTACAAAAAGAAGCCAAAGGATCAAAGCCGAAGCCAGAAAAGTTAAATCCAGTCAAAGATGGTCAATAAAAGTCAACAAAGCCCAAAACCCTAGCCCATTTCCTTTTACAACAACCACAAGGGCCAAACTTGCTATTTTCAAAAGTCAATTATAACTCAAAAAGGAGAGAAAGAACTCAAGGACCATTTGTGCAATTATTCCAAAGACCAACGATTTTAACTGCCAAAAAGGGCGCGAAGGGTTTTTACTATTCACCCATCGTCTCCCTTTCACCCCCACAATCAAAACAAAGGGCTTTTGTAAATTAAAGGGTGCGTTAGTCAATTCAAGGAAGCCCAAGTACAATGGCAGGGTTATTAAGGTCAAATCAAAGCATCTCATTAATTTTCTCAAGTCCTAGGACACGTCATCAATGGAAGAAGCACAAATAGAGGTGGGTTTTTGTACTAAATCACTCAGAGAACTAGCACAATGTCACATCAAAGGAATGTCATGCTGGCAATCCTCAGGTGTCCACAAATCAATCCAACGGCTTACAATAACTCTCCAATGATTGAAGAATCCAATGGGCATGATTGAAAAGAGCTTGGAAAGGCTAAAAGGATCCTTGGCAGCCTATAAATAGGACCTCACCTCTCACACACACGAGATCTAGTTTTTAAGTAGTAGTTTTTAATTTAGAGTAGCTTAAATTTTAATTCTTAGCTTAATGATGTTTTAATCTTGTAATTTTCCTTTAAAACTATTGTAAGTAAGTTTTTATTAATGAAATTCAGTTTTTCTAAATCTTTCCAAGTTTCTTTTTCATAAGCTCTCTTAATAAGCTAAGTCGTCTAAATAAGCTAATAAGCTCATTTAAAGCTCTTTCAGTCTATAAGCTGAAATAGAGCTATTTAAATTCAGTATTAATCTTACCTAAACCTTAAATCAGTTTAATCTATCATGGATCTTATTGGATTGGAGCTTTTGGAAGGGGATCTTAACTTGGAAGAGATCCCAAGAGAAATTTACCCAACGAGCTTAATAATAAGCTAGGGAGCTGTAGCTGCCTAATTGGTAACCCTCTTGTTTTAGCAAGAGGTGAATTTAAGTTTTTCTTTTAATGCATTGCGTGTAAGGGGGGGGGGGGGGGGGGGGGGGGGGGAGAGTAGTTTATAGCTTTACTAAACTTAGATCTGCTTATTTTGCTTATTGTAATTTGCTTATTATGCTTATTTTAGTAAAATTATAGCGTTAATAATCCATATTGTTTGTCTTTTTTAGTTCTCTAGTTTTAGATCTTAGTCTTTTCATATATTTATTTAAAAACCTCCCTAAAAAACCAAAAATATAGTAAAATAGCTATAGATCTCAGATTAATTCTTATTAGTTGATAAAGTTTTGTTAATTAAGTTTGTTTTAAGCTAGTTTTTATCTGGTAATCAGATACTTTTTCATTAGATTTCCGTAAAGAAACTTTTCTCAAAAAACCTGTCATAGTCTTAAAAGGGTGTTTGGTTTAGTGCACTTTGACCTCTAAAAGTCAATTTCACTTGTGCTATTTGCTTGAGTCAGCTAAGTTTTCATTTAGTTTTTATAAGTTAGAGTTCAAAATTTCAAAGAAATGCTTTATTAATAATGTTTCAGCAACCAGGGAGCTTGTTGCTTTAGTGTTATTATTGTGCAACTTGATTCCAAAGCCCTTTAGGCTTGAATTTTGCTTACATTTAGTTTATACACTCTATTAGAGTGTATTTAAGTGCAGGGTTTCCCTTAAGAAACCTGCACTATAGTGTTGCACTTGTGCAAAGTGCACCAATACTAACTAAGAGGTTAGTATTGCTGTTATAGTTTGTACTGCCACTTTTAGAATAGCTTTTAGTTAAAGTTTAAGTAAGATTAAAGTGCTTAGATTCTAGTAGAATTAAGTCTAGTTATAGCTTATTATTGATTTAATCTTAGTTAGCATTTTCCAGCTTACTTTCCTAGTTCAATTTAGCTGCCAATTGTACCAGCAATACTTACATAAGTTAGTACTGCTGATTTTCAAGTCCCAATTTAAGCCATCAAAGTTAAGATTTAGTAGCTTATCTTTTAGTATTTTATAGTTGGGTATAGCCTTAAATATAGATTTAGATTTATTGCTATATTAGTTTAACTTAAATTGGCTGCCAAAATTTCACCAAAGTGCAACCATTACTAACTGACTAGTTATACTGAGCTTAATAGTTAGTACTGCTACCTTTGGCTTAATTTTTAGTTAAGTTAGAATAGGATTTAGAATCTTAGATTCAAGTAGGTGAAGGTCTAGTCATAGCTTAATATAGAATAAGTCTTAAATCTTATTTTCATAGCTTAATTTAGCTGTCAAAATCACAAAAATACTTAAAAAACCAAAAACAGTAGGATTAATATTTAAGTTTCTAAAATCTGAATTCTAGCTTAATGTAGTAGTTTTTATGGCTTAAATAGTTAGTTTATAAGTAGCTTAATTAGTTTTCAGAAGCTCATAGTCTAGATTTGCTTTTCAAGCTTTTTAGCTTAATTCAATTTTGTGCATTTTAGCTTAATTCCTGAGTTTGCTTAGTTCATGATCAATTTCAGTAGCTTAAAAGTAGTTTAAACCTTTATTTCTTTTCATTTATAGATTAAGTATATTATAAGCTTTTTAGAACTTCTTTCCTTTTACATTTTGAGCTAATTTTGAGTCTTTTATAGCTTATTTTCTAAAACCAAGAGTTAAGGCCTCCTTTTAAGGTCAGTAAAGAAGATAAGCCTCTTATTGAGCTTTATTTGTTATTTTTCAGGCCCAAGTAGCTTTTAATTAATTTTGTTCCGACTGACTTCCTTACAACTTGCTCTTTCAATTTTTTAATGGATAGCACCTTTGAAAATTTTAAGCATATAATTAGACTTTTATTTTAGTCGGGTGTTCCTCAGGGACCATTCTGTATTTTCCTGTTTAGTTGTTTCTTAGTTAATATTTTCCGTTAAAAATGCGTTAGTCTCTTAGTCCTTAAGTCTCATTACACAGTTTGAGTCCCCCCTAAGTTAGTTTTTTAATAGCTGTATAATTATTAATTAATAATTAAGGGGGGGGAGGTTAGGTTTTACATTTTTATAAAAAGAATAAAAAATTAGGCTTTTATTTTAGAAAATTTCTGCACCTTTACCTTTAATAGGTGTGATTTTTATAGAAATCTTAGGACTTTATTTTTAAGAGTATTTATTGTTTTTATAAGTTTTTTAATTAGTTTAAAATTTAGAAAAATCATATCATTTTAATCGAAAAAGCAAAAAAAAATGTTTTTCTTTTTCCTAAAATTTTCTATTATCCTAATTTACGTGTTAGAATTTTATTTATAAATTTTAAGGATTAAAATTAGTACTTGTTTATTATGTTTCGCATTTTTATTTCCATACTAGTTCATATTGTTTTTAATTGTCTATTTTAATTGAAGCTTTAAATAATCAAACATATCCTTAGCTACATCAAATCAGAATCCAAGGCTTAAACGAGTTTCAATTTCACTAGTCGTTTGGGGAAACGACCCGGGTGATCATACTTACCATTTTTAAATATACGTATTACATATTATATATTATATATACATATTTTGAGATGAATTTTCCTTAAGGGAATTTTCTTAATTGCTCTTTGAAGTTTAATATATAGAATCTTTACGTGTATAAAACTATTGCAATCAGCCACCAACAAGCCGCACCATGTGGTGTCGCGCTATGGTGGCGAAACCCCCGGGTTGCCATCGCTGCGCTCTGCCGCCTGAACCCAACCGTTGTGCGGCGGTTGAGCCGGCCTGTGGCACACCACACCACCACAGCCGCACCATCGTTGGTTGGGGTGGGGTGTTCGGCTTTGGTGGTGATAGATCCTCCATTTGTTAATTTTATTTCGTATAATTTATTTTCGGTCATTTATTGATTTTTTCGATGTGAAATCGTGGTTAAAAAGGGCGTTTGGATTGTATTAATCCGCCGTTTAAAGGGCGTTTGGTTTTACTTATAAATGTTATTTTTGTAAACTTGGATAGTTATAAATTTTGATACAAGAATAATATTGTTGCATTGATTGATAAAAGTGAGAAAATAGTGTATTTTGATATACATGGAAACGTTGTATAAACGGCAAGGTCATGCCGAAATTTTAAAATTATTTTTATATACTTGCCGTTTTCACTTAAAACTTACATTATAATATAAACCCGATAAAATGATTGGGGGGGGGGGGGGGGGTGGTGGGGCTAAGAAAAAATCGTAAGATATTATATTTATAACTACATAAAAACCCGTTAAGAAAATAGATTATTAACTTATAAAATATTATTTCATAATTCACGAATAAAAGATTAATTAAAACTTTTGTAAAAGTTTTGAAGACATTACTTATCTTAAAATTATAACCTTAAAACGTACATATACGTTTATTAAAGAAATCTGTAATGAGTCATTTAATAATTTTACAACACGTTCGGATAATTCTATTTTAATTAATTCTCACATTCATTATACATAACACTTTACAAAGAATTATATACTTAAATAATCACCTTTCGTAAATGGTTGCCTTTGGTTAGATAATACCCGACATGAATTAACGCGTCCGTTTTCATACGAATATATATTATTGCAGTACTTGTTTTATCATTTGTTTATATTTATTTGGCCAAACGAACCGAAATTTTTATAATTTGAAATTGAGCTTTATTATTAGAAAGATCTGGTCGAAGTAACTATCCATCAGAAAAACCCCAAAAACGTATACCATCCGCCTAAATGAATAGCAGCATTACCCGAAGGATTAATAACAACTTCGCGATCGCGACAAGATGGTCCCATTGACGCCACGTGTTATTAAATTAATCGATTATGCCTACGAGCAAGTGAGGTTCATATCCTTGCATTTATTCTGTTTATGTTTAAAAACCCTCGAGATAGATACATGCGTGTTTTCGAAAATCAAACACGGTGATTTTAATTATGTGAACTTCTAATGAGTGTAATGTTGTGCCCTTCCTTCATGGACCCCTACTTACCGATACCCGGTAACGCTGAGCAAATAATAATAGATCTATTTTGGCCAACGACCCTGTCTGCCGTTTGATGTACCTATGAGGGCCATATACGAAGACATATTTATTTAGTATTGGGATAGTAGCACTCCAGGTTGGCACATGGTTAGGTTCCGATCGAGCTCTAGCACCGTTGTGATTGTCTGAGAACTAAATGTTTTGCTAGTTGTGTCAAAATGAATAGTTTATAAACTCTATGAATTCACTCAACAGTTTTCGTTACTTTTAGCATTTTATCTCAGGCTATAAGCATGCTAGCTTTAAAGTGGATGGAAAGCGGATACGAGACGTTGACTTGTGAACTTATGCACATATGAAAAAATGTTTTCTTTTAAAGCAACTTAAACATGTTGTTCTAGTATTATATTGAAATGATGTTTTATAAAATTAATGGGACCTTTGTAGACTCAATCTTTTTAATAAAAAAAAAATTTTGAATGTAGTATAACCGTACTCGTGAACATTATATAGAAGTAGCACCCCAATGTTGATATTCTGCTTAGTGCGCTGAATTTAGGGTGGTACAGTTGAAATCAAGCACTAGTCATGAGCGAACTAGTTCATTTTTTCAAAACCTGGACTATGACTGTTTTTGAAAAAATTTCACGAGTCGTTCACAGATGCCCGATATCCGCGCGCCCAATCCTTCCCGATCCTTTATGTGCTTGTTGCTAAGCCTTTGTTTGTATACTTTATACCAAGCGTGTAGTATAAAAAGTAATTATATATGTATGTGTATATATATACACGATATCCTTCTACGCTACGGACGCTAATGAAAAACATATGCCTTTTCAATATCGTCACACGAAGCGTACTATCGAGTTTTACTAGTTGATATTATGTAATGGGGACACCATTATGATATGATTTGATAAATTTCGTATATGTGCAATATATATATATATATAAATAAATAATAAATAAATAATATAAATATATATATAAATATATAATATTAATATATATATATATATATATATAATATGATACACACACAATTGGCGGGGGGGGGGGGGGGGGGGGGGGGGGGGGGGGGGGGGGGGGGGGGGGGGGTGGGGGGGGGGGGGGGGGGGGGGGGGGGGGGGGGGGGGGGGGGGGGTCGTGATAGAATTTTAAAGCTTACTTGGTTAGATTTTTGTTGTGTTTTTCATGAGCCGCGATTAAGGATTCAAATAGCTAAAACAAGGAACCAAGGCGAAACTATTTCTTCTTTGATCTTGCTGGTATATCATGGTGAGTAAATCCCTATAAACTAGTATGATTCATGTTCTCGCGCGAATTAATTTCGTATTGATAAAGGGCTTGTGATGAGAAAACCGTCCGAGAACTTGCGTAATAGATAAAAGTGTTATTGGGAAAAATTAAACGATTTCAATATCGTGTATAAGTAAGTTTAAACTAGATATGAATTGATTTTTGGATCAAAATAAACTTTTGGCGCGTTTTGTAACACGCAGCTTTGAGCAAAAAATTTAAACCGTATTTTAAGGCCCGATATTTTGTAAAAGCTTTTTTTTATTTTAAAATAAGATCAAGTTTATTTTTGCAAACGTTTTGATATAAAATGAAGCTCTTAACTCAATGAACGTAAGAACACTAGGAAACAAAATCAAAATATACACTTTAAGTGAAAAATTACAACACTTGAAATAATTAATTAAAAGCTGACATAATTTTTAAAGAGCAATTCGAGCACTTTCGAAACAGTTTTAGCCTTCCGGCAAAACACGAAAGTTGTTCGGAATGTCATTTTACTTTGCCGCGAGGCTTGTTAATTTTAAAATCGCTTGATAAAAGGGTAAAAACTGAAAGTTAAATTTCTACATTTCTTTGAAAATAAAATAAGTGTCAGCAGAATTTTAAAAGGGCATTTTGATCATTTTCTGTAGAGATTCAAATCTCGACTAAAACTAAAAAGTTCTCCGAAATAATGTTTTACATAAAATCTCTTTAGAGTCCGAGTCACAAAGGAATAATAACCGTCCAGTTTTAAGAAAAATATACATATGACATTATTAAAAAGTCAAGCGTTGATATTAACAGTCAATTGTGCTAATTTGAAACTTGTTGGATAATTATAACAATAATACACTCTCATTAATCTTACTAACTACGTTTATGGTAATAGTAATAAATGGATGTTAATAAAAAAATTACACAAGTGTCGAGATTTTTAAATCCTATCATTAAATCGATTACGTTAATCTGATAAACCAGGCCAGCCTATTACAAATATAACTTCTTGAATGGTCGCTTTTATCAGTAAGATAAGTGATATTAATAGAACCGCGCAAGTGAATCTCATCGCATGCAAACTTATATTATTTTTAATCAGGATAAATAAGATATATATATATATCTAATGCTATGAACGAGTACGTATCTTCATCTATACTTTTATTATCTCTCTGATTACGCGACACTACTATAGGTCGTGGTCGAGCACGTTAGATAGATACCTTGACTCCTAGTGTGAACAATTTCAGTTAGCGAATATATCGCCCGTTTACCTTATTCGATTGCATTGATTCTCGACTTACTACTTCTTGTGCTTGCTATGATCCTCGATCCCAAACCACCTTAATGGCATTTTATGAACAATTAATTCCAACAATATACAATAAATTATGAAATATTTTATCAAATTAAATACCAAATTGCGTTGATTTTCACAAGAAGACAAAGTAAAAATGTGTTTCCAAAAAAAAATGAATGAACAATAGTAGACGTGTTTCTCGAAATGGGGGTAAAAAAATAATTTCTTATTTTTTTTTGATGTCAAATGATTTACTTATTTTCAAGGATGGGTCAAAAACTTTTATCATCATATATGGTGGGTAATAATCGAAAAGTTTTCTTTTTGACGTGGACGGACGTGTCGTCGCTTGGTCCTCAATTAAGCGATAGCCTGCTAACATGCATATTCAGGAAGAGCACGCTAGGTGGTTCGGATAAAATCATCGCCTTTTAAACTTGTGGTTTTAGATAAAAGCTTGGTGAGAACAAACTCCCAATGTGGATCCTTACGCAAGTAATCTTATTCATTTGAATTTGAATGAACAAGTTCAAAATTCTCTTGCTTCCTTGATTCTTTCCTTTCGGTTGGAGTTAACTTAGAAAAACTCATTGACTGATAATCCGGAAAATACTTGGGTGTCATGTAATTAAACGTGTGGATCCCATCTAATCACCATGTTGGTGATGAAATACCAAGAGACCTGATATCGACACTGAGAATGAATCTTAACGAAATTAGAAGACTGCCAAAGTGGATGAAAGCCGAGTTTGAGTAACTCCGAGACCAATGAAAATGACTTCCTCCTACATCATAATGTATCTACAGTATCTTCTTTCCATTTTTCGTATATGTCGATACGACGTCCCGTAAGAAAGTTTCCTCACGGTCAAAAACTGTGAATCATTCCTTTGAATAAGCCGTAATCGTAAAGATAACTTCTACCACCCAAAACGAATGTGTTATGGTCCATCAAATGTTACGATGAATCCTACACAAGCTCGAGTTGTAATTCCGAGGTGTTTTTATTGTTTCATGTTCTGCTTGTAAAAACGAATAACCAAACGTAGAGTGGTGAACATCGATAGCCACTTAGAATCCCAACAAAGGATGGCCAAACGGAGAGCCTTCGCCGGGAGCCAGGAGCACAATGGTCGGATCTACGCGAATCATATTGATGTGCGTCCGGCATCATACTCCGAGGGAACAAACGATAAAGTGATGGACAGTTGGAATTGCTGACTGCTTCGTGCGGCAGATATAAGACAAGCCCCGTAAGCCGTCTACCGTTTATACAGTTTGAGGAGTCCATGCACTGACTCGATCCTCATTGATCTGTTCGATGTTCCAACGACGGATAGCCATAGTTGAAAAAATATGTTCAAAACTTGCTTGTTATGTGTTTATAGTATATGATGAATTTAGTCGAGTGGTCGTAACGTTGTGCGAGCTCGAGGCCGGCAATATGAAATGACTATCCGGAATTCTAAGGGTAACGCGTAACCAGGTTTTAGTGCCCCCCTTTGAAAACAACGCGGACATGGGCCCCTCGTACCTCGTGAAAGAACACAAGACGGAGTCGGGTAGGAGTCGGTTCGCGGATTTGTTGTGTCGAGCTCGATTTATTCCACGGGTGGAACCCGGGCCGGTGACGATCGTGCCTGGAGCACCGTGAAGAATTCTTAGGGTTTGATAATATAAGCAAACTTGACCATTTGTTAGGGTATGAATCCGCGTGTGAGCACCGTACGATGATAAAAATCTTTTGGATATGCATCTATGGCTTTCAGGCCCGTGAACGTCCTGTAACTTTAATAATTTTTCTTAGGCAAGATTAGCGGAATTAAGACTAAGATCGTTTTGTAATATCATGGCTTGGGCTATTTAGCAACCTGAGTTAACGTGATTGAACCTGATGATTGACATGTTTGGCTAATTAGCAAGCCATGTCGTTATGTGATTAAATTTGCTAAATGATAAGTACCATTTGTTTCGATCAATCCGTAGTGCTTTCGACAAATTTATGTATACCCCCGAGTGACTAACGCTTCAATGCGCTTTCTTCAATTTGCATGGCTTGACGGTTAGCGAGCATGCAATTATGTGATTGTATACGCTTAATGATAAGCGCCTTGTTTGAATAATGTCGTAACGCTTTCGATGGAGTTATGTTCACTCCAGACGATTTTTATAATGACGCGATCTCTTTTAAGGAGACCCGTTGGACGATATGTGCTTTGATTTGATCGGTGTGATCATCAATGATTTTTGAATTCATTTTTTGCTTCTAAAAACTTCCAAATGCCTGAGGTCGTGTGACCATAATGTGAGAGCATGTGAATTCATTCGAGAATGTCATTTTTCACCCATTGCAAGTGAAATTGGGACTAATAAAGCGATTAGAGCGCCGGGACGTCGCTTCCTAAAGGAGAGGAGAATGTGACAACCGTCAATTTTCGGAACCCTAAATGACTATTTTTTCCTTTTGAACATTAGGGTGACTCAACATATTGACTTTTATTTCCAAGTAGAAAACAATATATCGCGATAAACTTGAATAATTTTTCAGAACTTATTTTAATAATAAATCATAATTATTATTACATAATTTTCATCATAAATTTTTGGTTTTTCAAATTATCTGACTTGAAAACGAGAACAACGCGTACCGACACGAAACTAATTAGATTTTATTTATTTATCGTAATTTATTTAATAATATTTAATTAAACTAAATCTTTCTTACATTTTATTCAAAAACGTTGTTTAACAAACGCGAACATTTAAAATTAAAGATTAATTTTCGGAACAAAGTTTAAAACTTATTACTCATTAGATAATAAACAATTTTTAAATAAACGTTAGAAAATATTTATGAAAAAAAGTCGTGTAAATACTCAATTTTATAAAAAATACTTTGAAAAACAAGGCGTAAGTCGTCATTATAAATCATCCGGTTAACTCTCCCAAACCAGACACGAAACCGTTATATTAACATAAAATGACCAAAGTTCCACATCACTAGTACCCTCTATATATTTTCATTTTTTTACCCTCAACTATTATACCATTTTTATTTTCTTTAAAACATTTAATATACATACAAAAACTATAACATTTTTCCGCATTTCTACAAACCAAAACACACACTCAACCCTAATTCCCTCTCCCCCTCCTCTCCAATTTTCCGTACAGCCGCCACCTGCCCACCACCGCGGCGCCGGCGCAGCCAAAAACTTTCTGGCCTGATGATTTTTCCGGCGAACCTCCATCTTTTTCGGCGATATTTTTTCCGGCGAAATCCAGGCGATAGCCGCCACCTTCATGCCATCTGGGTCGCGCCTACACCACCATCTTCTGCTGCTGCCAACCACCGCCATCAGCAGCCGCCACACCACCAACTAGATCCACCACGGATCTACCACCTTCACCGCCACCTCCATCTCTCCTCTTCACCACAGCTAAGCCGCTGCACCACCGCAGCAGCCGTGGCGGCTTTACTAGTCGCTGTCGCCGCCGTAGAGCGGCTATGGGTGGCGGATCGACCACCACAACCGGCGAAACACCCCTAAAGCCTCCCAAAACCTCTGATCTATTGCCTATTTTCCGTGCATGGTGGTTACATCGAGTGTAAAAATGATATTTAATTTAGTGGTTGATTTTGTCCCTTGTTTTTTTGTCCACTAGGGGCTGTCCGCCGCCAAACCACCATCGTGGTGGCGGTCGGACGACGGTACAGCCACCACAGCCACACCTTGTGGTGTCGGGCTGTGATGGCGCAACCCCATGGGATGCATCAAGTGGTCATCCGCCTAAAACCACCACTATGGTGGCGGCCGAACCCACTGTGACCACCACAGCCGCACCATGGTGGTGTCGGGCTTATGGTGGTGATTTCCCATTTGC
>BQNB010187875.1:0-12000 GCA_026074375.1 Tanacetum coccineum
TCACGAGAAATTTTCTAAAATGAATGTTCGATCCAAACTTAGTTGGGGATCATAAAAACAACCAAAACCAAGCACACCTCACTTATCAAAACCAAGACCGAAACTTACGTCGTTAATTAAATTAAAACATACGTCTCTAATCAAAACCAAAATAGGCGTAATTAATCAAATCCGATATGTATTTATATCATTATCCAAATCAAAATACTCATCATTATCCAAAACCAAAATACGCATGTCGCCCTTCCGGTCTCATTTAATAATGCCCTACCGGTTGCGAAAAATATTCCAGAGTACCTACGACCCCATCAAACGCATTATAGCACAAGGAAAATTTATATATTCAATTAAGCACCTAATCGCTTATTAGTCATTTTAGGATGACTTTATATTTCTACCTAGCTTACTATCACGCTTAGAAACATTCATGCTTGCTTTTTATAAGTTTTAGCAGAATAACCGCGCTTACTTATTGGAAAGCCTCATCGATAATTATGCTCATCATGCGGTCCATACCCAACCGATTAGATAGATTATTATACTGAGCTTGCCGAATGGCCATGCTTCTTGGTAATGATCTAGACTAATTTACGGTTAGGTTTTAGCCTACCATAGTCATGCTCATGGGTTAACATGCCATAACCGACAACGGTCTACCAGGCTTACGTACCTTTCAAATCATCCTTCATCTGCATTTGGGTAAATATACCTATTCATTCACGTCCTAAGCCGCATCACGGCTACACAAAAGCGACACAAGCGCTTACTACCATTCAAAAGCACATAGCACATAAATCACATAATTCACATAATTCGGCGATGATAATTCTGCTAGAAAACACATATTGTCAAAAAACAAACTCGAAAGCAATCAAGAAAATAATTGAGCATCAGGGCTCGTTGCTCGTTTGACGAAAATCAAAATTTTAATGTTTATGTACCGCGACCAACGTAGTCGACTCGATCGTATCGTATCGTCTAAATCCTAAATGACTCAACCTATCAAGTCGAGATAATAACACACATTCCTATTTCAATACCGTTCAGCTTAAAGCGTTAGCTACTTTGATCGTTCCTCCAGGATGGAAACAGACGTTACCATTCGACTGGATTCTCCAATCTTTTCGCTCTTTCATACGCGCACGAAGTCAATACGTCCAGGAGTAAGGATCACTAACCTTAAATCAGGTGTCGCTTAGTGCCTTATTATAATCCTTGACGACATCAGGTATACTTACAACTATACTACTACTACATTCCATTTCGGGGAAAGAAGTCTTCTTCACGGCCATTAGTTGATACATAAAAGGCAACACTCATCGAATGTAGGAGGGGTCCACTCCATTTCTTACTTTCAACCTCGGGACTCGCCATCTCAGCTTCCACCCACCTTAGGAATCTTTACATCTCCAAGAAGATCCCTTCTCGGTGTCAGTATCAGGTTCACGCCCTTGGTAGCTCAATTATACCATTGCTTACTAGCACACCGACTATACATGGTCTTGACACGTCTTCATAACAACCACCGATCTTCATCACCACTAGCTAAGTTTTCACTCCTTTCTAGACACATTTGTTCTGAATAATACCGTAGGCATTTTCCTTTCGGGATGACTCGGTCATAATGACTCGCATGAGGCTCTCTCTATGCAGTCAGTAGGAGTAGGGTTACTTGCATAAAATCCGTAGCAGGGTAAAAATATTTTCTCCTTCCGGAAGCTTGACCCAAATATTTTATCTCAATTACCAAGCGTTTTAAGGGTGACGATTTATCCGACATAGCATGGTTCTTCCTAAATTATGCATAATTGATCAAGTTATGCATAATTGAGGATCAAACGACATCATGTCCATCCTCGTCAAAACGTTCCTTTTTCGTACGCTACATGCGTAAGTATATAAAAAAATTATTTAAGGAGTAAAAATTTTATCAATTCAAAAGAAGAAAAGAAGACAGGACCGCCTTCCATTCTTATTATTTAAAAAGGGAAATGTTACCCATATATATATCATATATGTGTAATTTTTTTTTTGAAAAGAAGATTTATTTGATACCACAAGGTTAGTTATGAGGTTACATTTTTCCATTGTTCACACAAATAGTTTATACAACAAAATCAGTATGATTCGCGCAACGACATTTGTTCAACACACAAATTCGTTATTGCAATTCACAGTTTTAAAATCATCAAGTCACAAAACATTATTAAATACAGTTTGGTCAATGGTCACGACAAGTTTCGAAAACAATACCCATCCATGGATAGTGCAAGCAAGTAACGTACACATGCGAAAGATTCGCCAATTGAAGTCACTCAACACTCGGGGTTAAATCAATCTCTTAATGAGTCGAGTGCCTCGGGGGTAACCACGGCCTTCAGGCTTCACTCATAGCTCAATCTATACAATAACACCTTCTCCTAACTCATAACCGAGAACAATTATGACAATCGTAATAACAACGCTGAAAATATCATACATACATACCAATTTTCCCCAAAAAAAAGGATACATCATTGGCTTTCAAAGCCAGTACATCCAACCGTAACGGTTTTAAGTTTTCAATACATAACTACATATACATGAACTCTCCTAGAGTTCTAAATCATAAGTAATAGCTAAAAAGTGCACAATCACCACGCCGGTGATAAGATAAAATCCTGAGGCAACAATAACCTCTATCCAATAAACCTAAGTCTTGAAATCCTCCTACTTGCTAGTCCGTAGACGATAAAAGTATGAGGTTCTCGTTTACGAGAAGCATTTCGAGTCTAATTTCCATAAACATAGGGCCCATTGCCAAGAAAGTTTTAAATCCAAGGTGTAATTACCATTTTACCCCTATTTATTAAAACCGCCTATTTTCCAAACATTTTATCGCTCTACTTAACTGAGTGTATCTCCTAAAATGTGCGTCCGCAAAAGCCGAAATGACCGCTCAAATCTAAGTTTGTTCAATATCTAGAACTTACAGTTTTACATATTTAGGTGTTGCTATACAAGTTTTTGGACTTATTACTCATTCAAATTTTTGTCTAAATTTTTGAATAGTTTTGCCATCTCGGCGATATCTCATTTGTCGGGCGTCAATATGACTCCATCCGAATTCCTACATGTACCTAAGAGGTTTCTCTACCTCCTAGTCTAATTTCCCAGGTCTTCATAGACCAAAAATATTTTAAAACATACCCAACAAACTGCTATCCCAAAGCAATCCTCAAAGAAATTTTGACAAATTTATGTAGTTTACGAAAATGAGCGAAATTTGAAATTTATTAATGCTTTTGATGTGAAACCAATTGGAGGTGATAGCCCTAAGAGTCTTCTACATGTACTTAAATTTTCTTTTGAAAAGTTATTACAAAAATATGTAGTTTTACTCCTTTTCCCAACAGTATACCAGATTTGACTAGTTTTAGAAAAACGACGATATCTCACTCATCCGGAGGAGATACGTCCCTATACAAAGAACCACATGTACCTCAAACATGGACCAACATCTCATTTGGCTTTCCCCGGTGCCGTAAAACCAAAAATAATTCACAATCAACCCCACAACCTGCTGGTTACAACCTGCCGAAGAATCCATTTCAAAGTCTAACCAAACACCGTTTTAACTTCTTCAAACGCCAATACAGAGCCATACCCGATGACTTAACACTCTTTCAAACGCATCAAATCATGGGTTTCCACCCAAACTTTCAAACTTACATGTAAAGTCGATACAGAGAATCAAAACGCAACTCACCCAACTTTATCGAAGGCTGCAAAGTAGTCGTTTCCAACAACACGTTACGCAGAATAAGTTAATAACTGTTTTCCAAAACAATGAAGGGTTATGGGATGACATATAAAAGTCGCACTCCCATCAACTGAAATATTTCAAAACAATAGGTTACAAAACAACATATGCGATTTAAAAGCAACGGGAAAAATATTCGAACTCGGAGTTGCACAATAAGTCAACCCATTGGGGTCGACAAACTACAACGAATTAATATCATTAAAAGATAACAAAGTAGAGTCGCGAAAAAGTTTCGAAAATAATCATATGACAACGATGTTTTCATCACGTATCAAAATAATTTTATCATATCGCATCGAAATGTTTAAAGGAATTAAACACTTCGCAAGAAGCGAATATCGAAACATATATAACCGTACATTATAGAACGGATATCGTATATATAAATCTATATTCATATATATAATTACTACTTGTACCAAGTGTCAACCACTTGTTACTCACGTAATATGCAATTATATATATACCACATAAAGCTTCTAAGGATCGGAAACGATATGCGCGCGCGGATATCGGACATCGGTGAAAGACTCGCAAACTTTTCAAAAACAGTTGTAGTCCAAGTTTTGTAAAACGACTTAGTTCGCTACAACTCGTGCTCTGATACCACTCTGTAACACCCCCAAAATACGATACGCAGCGGAATACAACATTTGGGGTGCTACTTCATAATACATGCACACGAGTCCTAGTAAACGTTCAAAGATACGTTTATAAAACACAATTTCATTTTATTAAGAAGATCAAAGTTACATAGGTCCCCAATACCCATATACAAAAGAAATTATTTCTAAAAGTCACAACACAACATGATTTCAAAACATTATTTAGTTATGACACTACTTCAACTGAGACACCGTCCTTGTATCCGCGTTCCGACCCACCAAGCCAGCTTGGAACATTAACCTGAGATACATGCTTAAAACGTCAACAAAACGTTGAGTGAATCCATAGAGTTTATATATATATAATAAATTCCGAACACAAGTATCATTTCTCAAAATCATCAAGACATAACGATGTGGATCAGACAAAGTTATAGGGGGATTATTATAAGCCTCATGACATTGAACGTTACCATATAATAAAAATGCCCACTATACACCCTCGCTATGAGTGCATATTACTCTCTATACAACGCATCCGTAGTGTCATTTTCCCGACACATGACGATAGCCAGTCGTCACGGATTGGAGGTGGCAACCTCCAAATAGTACTATTTCATGTATAAGCGTCTACCATTACCCGGTAGTTAACAATTCATGATTTCCGCGGGTCTTTTATCTAGCGAGTTAAGCTAACTTATAATAATCAAGACTACTAGCATACATTCGGGTCCCTTGTGTTCTATTTTTAAAAACAAGCATGTTATCCCCCTCGCGGGTTTATAAAACAATTAAAGTATTAAAATGCGAGGCTATGAACTCACCTTGCTCAATAATCGACGATCAATCAATGAAGACTATCATGGAAATCCACGATCACGATTGCGACCTATAATTAGAGTCGCTCGATTATTATATCGAAAAGTACGATCGACGATGTGTACATCGTATCAACAAATCATATATATATATATATATATATATATATATATATATATATATATATATATATATATATATATATATTCATACATGTGATGAGAAATCCACTTGCGCCTTAGATCCTAAAATCCCACAATATTAAGTTACGTTCGTTCTTTTAAAGCTTAGTCAAAAACTTTCTATTTTTAGTAAGTTATCATTTTCGGAAAGTTACCATTTTTAGTAAGTCTCGTTATCCAATTATATGATAATAATAAGATATTAATTAACTCTCGAATTCCTCGACGTCAATGTGATTATTATTAATTATATAAGGGATTATATCCCGTACGTTTACAAAAAGTTACTATTTTTAGAAATATATTCATTTATAAAAGTCGCTAAGTCTAAATTGTTATTCTCGTAAAAATAATAGTGTTTATTATTTTTATAAACAACCGACACGTTTAGTATTAACCCGTTGACTTTTTAAAGTCAACATTTGACTTTATTCAACTTTGACTTTTATATGTATATAAGTGATTAAATCTGACCCGCTCCAAATGACCCGTTATATCACATTTTCACGCTTCGGACAAAGAAGAAATTTTATGTAAAACGATATTCCGGACAACTTTTTAGTTTTAGCCGAGACCCGAAACTCGATAGAAAATGACTAAAACCCCCCTGCAAGAATCTGCTGGAACTTAACTATTTTAATAAAAACACAGACTTTGAGCATGGGTTTTGACCCGTTATTACTCGATTTTAAGATCGGTGAGCCTCGCGTAATAGTAAAACATCATTCTGAGCAACTTTCGTGTTTCGCCGGAAGGCCGAAACGGACTCGAAAGTGCTCAAAACGAGCCTTTAAATTGTCGACAGCAACTACTACTTAAATCATGTGCTGAATTTTTGTAACAAAATATATACCTCGTTTTCGCTCTAACTTTTTCGTTATTAGGAGTTAGAAGCTCTACCTTATATCA
Source organism: Tanacetum coccineum (assembly GCA_026074375.1). Classification (NCBI taxonomy): domain Eukaryota; kingdom Viridiplantae; phylum Streptophyta; class Magnoliopsida; order Asterales; family Asteraceae; genus Tanacetum; species Tanacetum coccineum. The sequence continues at coordinate 6,321 of BQNB010187875.1, forward strand.
AAATGATCGTCTAGGAAAGCTTTATCATATTTTAAAGTCCAAAAATCAGATTTTATGAAATCTCGATCTTCGTTTACCGCGCCAAACTTTCTGCTCAAAATATACCTTTTTATAAATCACGCCAAAACTCATTTTTGACCAACAAGCTCATCTAAAATACATCTAATATGACATATAATTTATACTTAACCCACTCAATCAATCGGTAACATTATCTAACCCATTCGCGCAAGATTTTCCCAAGTTCATCACATGCATGTATCGAAATCAATTCATGTCGTAAAAACAATCGAAACAATCATAAAAGAATACTTACAAAGGATCCAATGAGCTAATGGAAAAATAGATCGGACTCGACTCGTTCCCTTGTTCCTCTTTGGCGTGACTTCGAACCCACAACCGAAACCAAACCCGAACCAAAACCACCACTTTTACCAAGCAAAACCTTTACCAAAACTCTTTTATATCACTATCCCACTAACCTTAATCTTTAATTTCTTAAAAATCAACATGCATGTCTATTTTTCTTCCATGGATGATCTAGTTATTATCATCTAAATGATATTTGGTGACTAGAAAAATACAAAAGGCAAGGGTGTTTGTTTTTTTTGCGTCGACCGAACCCAAGGAAAAAAGGAACAAGAAAGTTTGTTTCTATAAAGCTCTAGCACTTGAACTAACCATTTGAGTTATGAAAGGAATATGTTTTCAAGATAAAAACTTGGTTTTATGGTTTGTATATGTATGTGTGTATTCGGCTGAGCAAAAAGGGAGAACAAGGAAAAGAGAAACAACCTCACTTTTTTTTTGAACTATGTACTTCCTTTGTGAAAATGAATAGATTTAACCTTGAAAGAGTTTGAAAAAAAAACAAGTAATCATTTTCCCTTGGGAATCAAATTGTGGGTTGCGTGTCTTGCTTGACATAGCCCGGTCGCTACATGCTAGGAGCCATCATAGAATAGTTTTTGTCATTCTATTTACGAATAAATCTCTTGTAAAACATTTTAATTTAAAGTGATCTTGACACCATTTAAATAAAATGTGAACTTTAAACGCGAGCTTTGGCCAACGACAAGGAACAAAGACGAAAAGGTTCAAAATATTAATTTACGATCAATAAAATAATAACGAGACGCGCCGTAAATTTTTACGATGCTCGAAACGGTTAACGAACACGCGGTCAAACGGTGACTCGCGAAACGTCAAAAATAAAATTTTCAAATTTTCGTTCGTAATAAAATACGAAAATAATTATTTACGACAAATAAAATTTAAATGTCGACGTTCGCTTACGAAAACTCGTAAAATAACAATAATGACTTCGAACTCGCGATCGTCATACGCGTCGTGGAACTCGGGTTGTTACAATATGTGTAAAATATACCAAGACGATTAAAAACACCTTAAAAGTAGGATTTGGTAAAACTTGGACCACTAAAACAGAGATCCTAAGTATTTTCCTTGTAACACAACAAAAATAAAGTTATCATAACCGAAAATCTAAAATGATGATTAAGGATCTCTACACAACAAACTACAATGGAAATATCATGCATGGCTAGACAAATCATGGTGCATGCATGTTTAATTGGAGGAACTAGTTTGTATAACTTAATCATCCCTTCTTAATCAAATCCTAACTAAACCTTAACCAAACCACTAAATTCAACAAAGCATCAGTTTGATCCTAAACTAAATACTTCAAATTACCTAGGCAAATGCTCTTCCCAATACCTTCCAATTTTCTCCACACAATCATTTCTACCACAACCTTAAAGAATCAAGGTACACTGCTAAGACTTTATGTCAATCTACATTGATTCCCTAACCTCTCACCAATCTCCCCTTAACTCTTTAATCCATTGATTATAAAAGGAACTTACACTAGCTCATGAAACATAAAAACACATAACTACAATTTTTTTGGCATAATATACAATTGAACAAGAAAAATGAGCAACTTTGAAGATTCATCATTTCACAACAATAATGGTAGAAGAATGATGTCTCCCGAGATGGAGGATTATTACCATTGGGAAGAAATTAGAAGTAGTAATATAGATATTTGCCGAGCCTTTCTTAAGTTGTGTGTTGTTGAAGACCCTATATGGGAAAAGATAACTTGTGAGCTTGAAGAACCTTTCCGTAACAATAATGAAGAATGAATTGAGAAAGACAATAATCCTAGCAATTGCTTCTTTGGAAGAACTCAAGCTCGCAAGAATAAAAGTAACATAGGTTCTTTAAATTGTCTTGAATAGCTTGTAGCTAGAAGAAGTAGAATGTATGTTGTGTGTTACATATTTTATGTCAAACAAAATGCTTGAATGCTTACTTGCTTAAATAATGTTTATTGGCAACACATATCTTAAACAACATTATGGGGTAAAATTATGACATAATTATCCAAGCTTGCTCAACAAAAAGTAATTGGAGTTATGAAAAATTATACATATTGTTAGGATTAAAAGACTTCATGATGATCTTGAAGTTACTGCTGCTAAGGTTTGGTGTACGCTGCTAAGCGAAGTTAGTGCTTTTCATAACTCTAATGAAAAATATGCTAAGTAGTTAGTACAGCTAGTTCATAGTTACTACTGCTAGTGTAACTTAGTACTGCTAGCGTATATTAGTACTGCTAGTATATGTTAGTACTGCTAGTGTAAAGTTAGTAACTGCGGGCGAGAGATTGAAGAAAATATTCTATGTAGTTTAAACTGCTTGTACACAGTTTATGCTGCTGGTTATAAGTTACTACTGCTGGTGCAAAGTTAATGCTGCTAGTTACAAAAGTTACACACGCTCATAGATTAAGACTACTGAAAGAATTCTACTGTCAAAAGAGAATGGATAAAGACAGAAGAAAGGATAAAGATTGATTAGAGATCAAGATTACTTACGTGATAATATCAGTTTATTGTATAGAATAAGGGGGACATATGAATATTCTAAATTTTAGGAATATATTATAAATCGAATAGGACTCCTTGGTGTATAAAAGGAGGTCTTAGGGCATAGAGTTTGCCATCTAGAAATCTTTTGTTTTGATATCGTTATAGCTTCAAGGTTTTGTAACCCTAATACTAGTTAGAGTATTCGTATTAATATATTGAAGCTTTGTTTGTTAATCCGTGTGTTTCAATAGATTATTGTTCGATATGCATTTCTTCCTTATTGATCAAAGATTAGTATTCTGCATAGCTTTGATATATTTACAAAGTTTCTACCATAGTTGTGTAGGATTTATCTTGCATAACTAAACCTTACACAAGCTAAGGAATTTAAGATCTATTCAAGTGGGATCAACAAGTGGTATCAGAGCTTGTTGAGAAGCTTTGAATAAAGAAGAAGCTGCTTTTACACACAAGATTTGTTTGTTACAAAGAGATGGATCAAGACTCAGCACATATGGTGGCTGCTTCAAAAGTGCCTATGCTCAAACCAGGTGAGTATGAGCTTTGGAAGATGAGGATGGAACTATACATCCAGATGATTAATTATTCTCTATGGGAAGTCATAGAAATGGTAAATAGTCACCTCCAATAACAATAGTTTGTTGAAGGGTTGAACTACAAGTACTCTACAACTATGCTGAGAAAAGGCACCAAAAGGGAGGGTTAGAGGTTGAAGGCAAGAAACACTTTAAAGATGGATCTAGAAATCTTTTGTTTTGATATCGTTATAGCTTCAAGGTTTTGTAACACTAATACTAGTTAGAGTATTCGTATTAATATATTGAAGCTTTGTTTATTAATCTGTGTGTTCATTAGAATTACTGTTCTATTTCATATTCTTCTTATTGATCAAAGATTAGATTCCGCATAGTCTTTGATATATTTTACAAAGTTTCTACCATAATTGTGTAGGATTTATCTTGCATAACTAAACCTTACACAAGCTAAGGAATTCAAGATCTATTCAAGTGGGATCAACAAGTGGTATCAGAGCAGGTTGCTTTGAGAAACTTTGCTAAGAAGACATGGATCAAGACTTAGCATATATGGTGACTGCATCAAAAGTGCCTATGCTCAAACCAGGTGAGTATGATCTTTAGAGGATGAGGATGGAACAGTACATCCAGATGATTGATTGATTATTCTCTATGGGAAGTCATAGAGAATAGTAATGCACCTCTAATAACAAAAGTTGTTGAAGGTGTTGAGACTACAATTGCTCCTACAATTGCTAAAGAAAAGGCACAAAGGAGGTTAGAGTTGAAGGTAAGAAGCACTTTATTGATGGGAATCCCTAATGAACATCAATTGAAGTTTAACTCCATCAAAGATGCCAAGTCATTGCTACAGGCTTAGAGTCTATAGAACAGGTTTAGAGTCCACAACTTTTGATAGGCTTGAGTGCTAGCAGTTGTAGCACCATGAGCAGTATTAATTGCTCCATTTGTACTACTGTTTGCGAACACAAAGGCTACATTTGATGTGATTGTGCTTGATCTTGATGTCCCTTTGACCTATGGTTCATAGATCTTTAGGTTGTTGTAAAGATCATCCATGCTTAATATATCTATCTCAGGCTTATTCCTCCACACAATGGTATGTGTATTCCATTCTGGTGACATATTTCTTAAGAACTTTTGATTCACATCTTCTTGTGAGATACTTTCACCATGAATCTTTAACTGGCTGATAAGCTTTTGAAGCCTATCAAAGGTTTGATCTAACACCTCAGAGCTGGAGGTTAGACTTAAGGACATCTAAGTTAAATGCTATTGCTTATAAAACAGGTTTAGAGTCTATAGAAGCAAGACTTCTAGTCTATAAGAAAAATGAGTCTGTTTATGAGGAAGATATCAAGGTCTTAAAAACTTGAGATTCATTTAAGAGAAGTAGCCATTACAGAGCTTAGAAGGAAGTTGGAACTGGCTCAAAAACAAAAGGATGAAATTCAGCTAACAGTAGAAAATTTTGAGAATTCATCTAAAAACTTAAGCAAATTAATAGAATGTCAAATAGTTGATAAGTGCAAAACAGGTTTAGGGTATAATGTTGTTCCACCTCCCTATACAGGAAACTTTATGCCTCCAAAACCTGATCATTAGAAGTTAACTGGGATTCAACAAGTGGTATCAGAGCCTGGTGGCTCTTGATCTAGGATCTACAAGGTTTGACAATTAAAAGAAAAGTGTTTCAAGTTTTTTATTCTTCTTTAAATTTGGTAACTGGTGAATTCGGTAATATTAGGGTTTACACCAAACCCTAATTCGGTAAGCAGTAAAGTGTGGTTTTCGGTTTAGAAAATCAAAGACTTGTCGTGTTTTGAAAATTGATTAGTTTCTTGCAAGGATTATCAATTTCATATTAACAGGAGTTCGCAAGGTACTGTTCTTTAATATTAGTCTTCATAAAACAGGGGCACATGATTTCTTGAACATAGGGTTTTGACTTTAAAGGTGTCTTTGTTTTTATTGATCTTGCAAACACATGGTTTCACTGAAGAAGAAGGTTTTAAATCTTGCTGCACATTCGATTTATTCCCTAATGCTCCAAAGTTGATTATCTTGTTTTCTCTAATTTTAATTCTGGTATTGTGCATCAAGATCATTAAAAGAAGTCAGATTGGATTCCTGTTGATAATTGATTCGCTGGTGGTATATATATAAAATAACTCAAATGCAAATTCTAACCGAATGCCCTTAACCAAGGGAAAAGGTCAAAATCTA
>BQNB010187878.1:0-12000 GCA_026074375.1 Tanacetum coccineum
AGTATGAGTGCTTAGCATTTGGACTTATATTTGACAAATGATCTTGTTTAATTGCTTGGTTTGGAGCTAGTGAAAAATCAGGGATGATGAATTTATCCGTCAGGACATCCGTAGAATATTTTATGGGCGTTTCTCATTCTATGATCCCAATGTTAATATAATAAAGGAAGTCAAACAAGAAGTCGAAAAAAAAAATATAGAAAAATCCAAAAATATTAGGGATAGTTAGTGTACAAATAAAAAAATGGTGAAAACGGGACTTGTCGAAGCTTTTGATTCTTTAGTTTCCCTTGACGAACACTGTGCTACTTTTCAAAGTTATTAGTCGAGGGAGATTGAGATTCTTAGTTTTCGTAAATGCTTACTTCATAGCATTGCGTGAGGACACGGCAATACCTTAGTATGGGGGATTTTGGTATGTGCTTAATTACACATACCTTTTACCTTTAAAAACGAGCTAAAATAACCAAAAACGGACTTAAAATGCCAAATATATGCTTGTTTTGCTAATTGTATTGTGCAGGAACGGATAACTAAGAAAAGGACGAAAAACAAAGCCAAAACGACAAAACCGGACTCGGAATGGAAAAGACTGTGAAAGACAAAGCCAAATCGAAGCCGAAAAGTCAATCAAGTCAAAAAGTCAACAGAAAAGTCAACTGGTCAAGGTCAAAGTCAACCCAAGTCAACCCCGACAAATCCAAAAGTCATCAAATCAAGAAATATAAGTTTAAGGGTTGAAATTGCCAAACCCTTAAACTTATATTTATAAGAGAAAAGAGAAAAAAGAAGACAAGGGCCGATTTTGCAATTCACTCAAAGTGACAAGTGGGGGGGCAAAACTGCCAACTCCCCTAACTTGTACACACCAAGGACGAATTGTGCAAAGAGTTATATAACTCTTGGGGACTTGTTTTGCCAAGTCCCCAAAGTTATATAACCACAAGGACGAATTGTGCAAAGAAAGATATAACCTAGAGGGACCATTTGTGCCAATCTTCCAAACTTACGCCCTGTCACCTTCCTTTTATAACAACCCTTTTTCCCGCCCATTTCAATCCCCAACCATGTCACGGGTTAACTTCACCCCTCTTTACCCTGCAACCCAATTCCCCCATGGATAATCATTTTCCCCCTCCTCCACTACCTTTCCCAGCTACAAATGTGCCATGTTGGCAATCCAAACCCACACAAAACCCAATCTATGGCTTATATCACTCGACTTGGAAACCAAGGACTATCAAGGGCTACGATTTGCTTGGTATTGCACTCACACAAGTAACACAACTCTCTTTCTTGTGTCTACAAGAAAGCACAAGAGAAACAAGACAATGAAGACTTAGTCGTTTTTTCTTTCCTATTTAAAAGCTTTTATAACAGCCATTGTGGCATATAGTTTTTAGTGTAGTTTTTTAAAATAGTTCAATTGTCTTTAAGCTACTTTCTTTTATGTACTTCTCAGTTTTAATGAAAATTCTCAGTTTTAATGAAAATTTTAAGTATAATTTTTACTCAATAAGCTCGCATAATGCTCTTTTTGAGCTTAATCTTGTTAATAAGCTAAAACACTGAAACTTGTTAAAAGTTATTAACTTACTCCACTTAAATTCATTACATCAAAACAATGTCATTTGAGCACATGAAATTCACTTTGGAAGCCATTTGGAGTAATAAGCTCCCAAGAGCTTATTGAGCTTTTAAGCTCAATTTTAGAGGCTAAGGAGCCATTAGGACAGGGTTTTTAGGCCACTCACTCAGAAAGAGTGGCCTTGGTTCTGAGACAACAAAATCCAAGGTTTCAACCTTAATTTCCGGAAAGAAAATTAGCTTAATATTTTAGCTTTAGACCTAGCTATAATTGCTTTCAATATTTTGTAAACACCATAGTATAAATTGTATTTGGCTGTTTTTTAGTTTTTTTATTGCATAATTTTTGTTGTTACATTACTTATCTTCAATTCTGACATATTAGTGTAATAAGCTGAGGCAGAGAGAACTAGCTTCTTTTTCTTAATAAGCTAGGGACTGTTAGTGTTTTAAATAGTAAGTAGGTCAATATAAGTAAGAGTAGATAAAAAGTTTTAAAAGTTTTAGCTTAAAAGTAGATTTTAAACTCACTTAGTTTGGCAGTTTTAAGTAAAAGGGTGTTTTGATAGACCCTTAAAACGGGTCAAAAAGGGGGTTTGCATGGAGTTAGGTATTTTGGTTAACTTTTTAGTCTTAAGGTTTTTAAGCAGATTTAAGCTATTTTTAGAAAGTTTTTAGTTAAATAGTTTTCTAAAGTTTTTAAAACTGTGTTCAAAACTGTGAGATTTTTAAGGTACCTACAAGTCTTATTTAGTTAAGCACTTTGTATTTTGAGTTTATAGCACGAAAAAGAGAGGTGTATTTTAGTGTCCAAAAAAGGCTGTCAAGAGCCTTTGTCCTTTGACTTTTATAAGTCAACAGATCACCAAGCATCTTTTTTGTCACAGTTTGTAAATATCCAAACCACCTTATTCACTATCAAAAATAAGCAAGTAAAATTGATTTTTAAAAGCTGAAAATTGTGTCACAAGCCCCTTGGCTATAACACTCCATCTGTTTAAGCTTATTTTATTGTTTAGAGCTTATTTGACAGCTTTTAGCAAGCTGTCAAATAAGCTACTAAAGCTAAGCTTAAATCTCCCAGTGCAAGGGAATTTTAAAGCCCTTTGTTCTTGTCCTTGTTGAGTTCTAAGGCCCAAGTCATTGGTCATATTTAAGAGCATATAAGCTCTTGTAAAGCCCTCAAAGTTCAGCCCTTGAAGAGCTTATTTGAATGCTTATTTTTTTAAGCCCAAAATGCCCTCTTGGCTGGTTAGCATTACCTTTAGCTGAGGATAGCTTATTTTTTTGATTTTAGGCTCATTGAGCTATTCCCATAAGCTCAGTTGTTTCCTAATAGCAATTTAGGTTAGTTTAAGTAGTTGTTTAGCTTAGTTTCTCTTTTTCTAGCTTATTTGTCCTAGCTTTAAGCATTTTAGCCTCTTTAAACTTCATTTAAGCTTTCTTGTCATAATAAGGTCCCCACAGCTTATCTAGTTTAGCTCTTCCTTTCCTTTTTAGCTTAATTAAGTTAGTATAACCCTTAGTCTTATGTGTTTATGTCTTAGCTTAATTCGACCCTAAGTCCAAAAAAGGACTTAGCATTTTTGCCTCCAAGTCCAAATAAGCCATTTCTGTCAACCTATAAGCTGATTTTCAGCTTATTTAGGCCTTTTCATAAAAAGCTCTAGTTGACAAAGTTGTTAAGCCCACGAGCTTAACACTTTTGCTTCTATGAGTTTTCAAAAAAAAAAAAACAGGGGAAGAACACTTGGTCTGGTGAGCAAGACTCGAACCTGGACCAAGCATAAATCCCCTTTATAACACACACTCTTACCACTTGCCGCCCTTGGTCTTTTTCGTTATAGACCCAGGTGGCTTAGTATTATAAGGGTGTTTTGGCCAAAAACCTTAACTGTTCGAGCTTATTTCGGGCCTTATTTCTCAGCATCCTTTGAAATTTTTCTATTTTTCGTAGGACAGTTATAAAAGTGAAGTATTTTTTGGGGAAATTTTTTTTAGAAGTTTTAGTGATCGTTATATTTTTTTAGAATATAATTTAGTTAAAATTTTATTTAATTGCATAAAAAATACAAAATTACAAAAAAATATATTGCTTTTTTAGAAAATTTCTTTATCTCTAGTTTGTAGATAAAATATAAAATTTTTCGTAGGGTCTATGTTTATAACTTTTCTTTTTTTAAAAGGACGGTCCGGGTACGGATTTTTTTTGACTCTTTTTTGGTCAAACGAACTCCGATTTTCGGTCCTAGTCTTTTCATTCTTCGTTATAGATACCTAAGTAGTTTAGAAGCAAAAATTTCTTCGTAGGCTTATTTTTAAAGATTTTAGGTTTTCCCCCTTTTGTTCGGGATTCGGGCCTTCGTTTTCTAGTTTAATTTCATAATTTTTAGGTTTTTCTTAAACGTTTTAGTCCGTTATTATCTAATTTGACTTTTTCAACTTCCCAAACCAATTCCTTCCTTCAAACTCAAATCTTCGATCGTATCGATTTACCATTCCAGCCTCGTTGGGGATAAACGACCCGGGAAAGCTCTATACTACTTCTCGGTTTCATTGATTGCTGGTTTTTACACTTAATTATATATTTTATATTTTGTTATATATTATATATATTTACGGTGTGAATATCACCGATCAATTTTTGGCGCCGCTGCCGGGGAGGCTGTGCAACCGTTTATCGTTACGTTGATCAATTGTTTTTGAAATTGTGAATATTTTCTTTTATTATAAAAATATAAAAAAAAGTACAAAAATATTTTTCATTTCTTTTAGTATAATTATCAGATAAAAAACCAAAGAAAAACCAAAAAATATAAAAACATTGTCCATAAAAAAGAAAATAAAATTCACAAATTGGTAAAATACCAAAATATAATATTCTCAACTGAGGTATTATCATAATAAGTTCCGGTGAACTTGTTGGTTCCCAACTCGAACAAAAGATTTAAAAACTTGCCTTTTGTGTCTCTTACGACGTACGGCTCACCTTGAAAATTTAAACAAACTATAAAGTGGGTATAAGGAGGGTTGTTCCTAGGAACTACGACCCGAAAGGGAAAAAAAACATCGCGCTATTCTACTCCTCCACCACCTGTGAAGGTTTATCTTTTTGAGAGTTACCGTGAAGTAAGTAGATTATTTGGTTTAAGTTGTCTTATCTCATTGTCCGTTAAAATCAATTGTGAATTAATCTTTGAAAAAACCAAAAAAAAAAAAAAAAAAAATTAGTGTAAATTTTCTTTTTATATTTCTATTTTGTGCATGCGCACTCGTTCTCAAGCCGTAAATTCAGTTCCATAACCGCCAACCGTCGGAGCCTTCTGTTGAATCATCCAATCTATGAGAAACCAAAAATCCCTCCCATAGTTATGATGGCTGATAAACGTACTATGGCTCAATTACTCGAAGCACCCACCGAGTGTTACTGAGGATGCGCTAGTTTTATTCGGAAAATCACCGCAATAATTTTGAGATCAAGACATGGTCTTCTGAACTATGTCCAAAACGAAGCAATTTATTGGAATGAAAAGAAGACCCACAAGCTTCACATCCGTTATATCAACAAGATCACTTCACAATGAAGATTCTCGAACGTAACCTCAATACTCGGTTAAACTTTATGCTTTTTCCCGTTTTCTCTCGAACGGGCACCCGATATGGCTAGAAAAAGAACCCCCTCGGTCGATGAAACATGGGATGATCTTGTTTTGAATTTAATTAAAAAAATTCTTCTCCCCTAAACGACAAATCTCAGAAATGAAATCACGAGATTTCAGCAAAAATTGATGAACGGTTTATGAGTCTTAGGATCGTTTCAATGATCTTTTAAGTGGGAAGCCCTCATCAAGGGGTTTTTCAGAAATGCATCAACTCGATACATTCTATACATGCCCTTAACTCAAGGGGGGGAAAAAAGATCAATCATTGAACTCTGCTGCTGGTGGTAACTTCTTAGACAAAATGCCTCGAGAATGTTTAAAAATTATCGAGAGCAAGTCTAAGGTACGTCAACCAAGAAACAAAGCTGTTGTAGCTAAAATGAGTTACAAGCTTCTTCCACCAAGGCAGGTCTCTCTGAGTTCTGAACTCAAAGACAAGGTTCGCATTAATTATCTATAGAAAGAACCAAAACCCCAGCTTCCGCCCCCGTAAAGCGGTTGAACAAAGTTGTGTAACTTGTGGGGGGAGGATCAGTCTTATCAAACTGCCATCCACCAATAGCAACATGTACCATGACTAATATCCAAGAGTAATGTGTCCCAGGCCGCTGCGCCAATTCAACCAAGCTAAATCGGTTACCCGACCTCCGATGGTCCTCAAATCAAATTCGAACCTCCTGTTTTTTTCCTCCATTTTCAGAATCCACATGTAAATAATCACACTAATCAATCGAGGAAATACTTCCAATCAAAACAGAGTAATACAATTTCAACCAAGGTCAGATTTAACCGACCTCCGATCATCAACCAGTAGTTAATCCAACCATGTAGCTCATCAAGGGACCAGCTCCTCAGACACACGGTGTGTCAAAAACAGATTTTGAAGATTATGTCACAAGCCAAAGATGCAGTGATGAGAAACTGCAAAACCAAGGTCAAAACCTGCAATCCCAAATGGGCCAATTTACTGATATGCTTTCAAAATTTGTTACTGTTTTAATACAGCTTCTACTTCCGTCTGGAACTCTTCTGGTAACACTGTTACAACCCAAAGAAGAATTAAAAGGTATCACTACCTCAGTGGATGTTACCATTCAAGGACCGAAGCAGTCCTCATGACACCGAGGTGAACAAAAGGACACGATGCCCTCTGCTAATAACGAAGCACCGAAGACGTCCAACCTCCTGCTGTTCAATTCAATCTCGGAAATCAAAGATCTGAGCCCATGTAGCTCTGTTGTCACTCCAATTCCTAAAGCATCAATTCCATATCCATCAAGAAGAAATGATGAAAGAGCAAGGAAAAAGCAACGACAAAACGAGAGAATTTAAGAAATCTTTAGTGAAAAATTTTTTTTAAAAGAGTACGAGATTAGCTTTACGTGCTTGATGCTCATGCCTAAATTTGCTTCAACTTTAAAACTTGTGATTGGAAACAAAGAAAAATTGAGGCGAATGGCAAGAACTCCTTTGAATAGAACTGTTCACGGTCATCCTCAACAAGTTACCAAATGAAACTTGGAGACCCTGGCCGATTTACTTATTCCAAGTGAATTTTACGGGGAATACAACATGCAACGCATTGCCGATCTTGGTGCGAGCATTAGTCTCATGTCCTTATACTGGTAATGGAAAGACCTGCTCTTCCTGAACTAACCCCAACTTGCATGAACGTTAGGAGCTAGCAGATCGATCAATCACTGAACCAATCTGGTAATGCTAAAGACGCCTTCTAATAGGTGGGAAAGTTCGCAATGTCCAGTCTGACTTCGTAGAGTATTTAAATTGAACCAGACCCCCGAGTCCTTTGAATCTCGGGCGATGTATCTACAAACACAAGTACAGCTTTGATTAGATGTTTATGAAGGTGAGATTACCCTTCGTGTTGGCAAGGAGGCCATCACATTCAACCTGGACCAAACTTCAAAATACACAGCTGATTACGACCATATAACGGCAAACAAAATCGACGTCATCGATTAGAGGAAATCTCGTCCCGAGATTTAACTAGCCAATGAATCAGCACGATCAACAAACAACTGAGGATACTTAGACTTCATATAATCCTCGCGTTCCCAAGTAAACTCAGGGCCACGCTTGGAATTCCAACGAACCTTTACTAACGCTATCTTACTACGCTTTAAACTTTTAACTTCACGATCCATTATCTCTACGGGTTCCTCAACAAAACGAAGAGTTTTGTCAACCTTTATTTCATCTAATGGCACATGCAAACTAGCATCTGCCAAACATTTCTTCAAATTTGACACATGAAACGTATCATGTACCCCATTTAATTCCTCCGGCAATCTCAATCGATAAGCCACCAGACCGATCCTTTCAAGAATCTCAAATGGTCCTACGTATCTTGGTGCTAACTTTTCCTTTTTCCTAAAATGTATTACACCTTTCTAAGGTGACACTTTCAACATCACTCGATCTCCTACCTCGAATTCCAATGGTTTGCGTCTATTGTCAACATAGCTCTTTTGACGATCCCTCGCCGCTTTGAGCTTCTCCTTTATCAACACAACTTTATCAGTCGTTTCTTGAACCAACTCAGGTCCAATCAAACTACTTTCCCCAATCTCGGCCCATAAGACAGGTGACCTACACTTCCTTCCGTACAAGGCTTCAAACGGAGCACATCTTATACTCGAATGATAGCTATTATTGTAAGAAAACTCAGCCAATGGTAGATGCACATCCCAGCTACCACCAAAATCAATTACACACGCCCTCAACATATCCTCTAGGGTCTGAATCGTACGCACTTTTTCCATCCGTTTGGGGATGATAAGCCGTACTCATATCTAACCTCGTCCCTAATGCTTTTTGCACAGTCTGCCAGCAATGTGACGTAAATCTTCCATCTTTATCCGAAATAATCGACACTGGAACTCCATGTCTTGTGACTATTTCATCGACGTAGATCTTTGCTAATTTCTTAGTACTATAGTTTTCTCTTATAGCTAGGAAATAAGCTGACTTAGTCAGTCTATCGACTATAACTCAAATCGTGTCATTCCCACTTTTTGACCTAGGTAACTTAGTGATAAAATCCATAGTGATCTTATCCCACTTCCATTCAGGTATCTCAGGTTGTTGCAGTAAACCCGAAGGCCTTTGATGCTCAGCCTTTACCTTTGAACATGTCAAACACTTACTAACATAAGTAGCAATATCTCTCTTCATTCCCGGCCACCAATACCTATCTCGAAGGTCATAGTACATCTTATCAGCTCCCGGATGCACAAAATACTTAGACTTGTGAGCTTCGTCCATGATTATCGTTCTCACGTCTCCTATCAATGGAACCCATATACGGTCCATAAAATACAAACTCTCACCCTCCTTCTTTTCCATCTGCTGATCTAAACCATGCAGATTCTCCATAAGTATATTCTCTTGCCTAAGCGCCTCACTTTGGGCTACTTGTATCCTTTCTCTCATTCCAATTTGAACAGTCATTGCCATGGCCCTTACACGTCTAGGTTTCAACCGCTCCTTCCTACTAAGTGCATCAGCCACAACATTCGCCTTACCAGGATGGTAACGAATCTCGCACTCATAATCACTAAACAACTCAATCCATCTTCTTTGCCGCATATTCAGTTCCTCTGACAAAAAGTGTTGAAGGACTTTGTGATCGGCTATAAGATAACACTCTTAGTACCATAGCAGATAAGGCTCCAAGCTTAAGAGCAAACACAACCGCGTTCCCATTCCCAAGTCTGCGTCGTATAATTCTTCCATGGGTTTTCAGTTGCCTTGATGCATAGGCAATAACTTTGCCTCTTTGCATGAGTACACAACCCAATCCTTGATTTGATGCATCACAATAAACCACGAAATCTTCCACTCCATCAGGTAGTGTCAATATTGGTGCATCACACAAGTTATTCTTTAAAGTTTGAAAAGCTTCTTCTTGCTCCACACCCCACACATACTTCTGATTCTTCTGAGTTAACGAGGTAAGAGGTTTAGCAATTTTGGAAAAATTTGCGATAAACCGTCGATAATAACCGGCTAATCCCAAAAATGATCGAATCTCAGAAGGCGTCGTAGGGGTCTTCCAATTCTTTACTGCTTCTGTTGGGAAATACAAGTCTGAAAGTCAAAGTACTGTCAATACATTCAAAGTACTGCCTTCGTATTAAAGGAGAGTCAAAGTACTGCCAGTATATTCAAAGAAATCTTTAAAAGATAAGAATTGGAAGATTCTCTCATATTTGGTCAAAGATAAAGATAAAGATTGGTCAAAGATAATGATTTGGTCAAAGATAATTAATTTGGTCAAAGATAATTAGTTATGAGTCAAAGCACTGCCGAAGATAAAGGATAATTATGTATTTGTAATTTTAGATTGATTAGAATTAGTTTTCGTGTCAAACAAGAAATGTAAACCTACTAGTGGTTATCCTTGTGTCTATAAAAGGATCCCTAGGAAGGCATTAGAAAGATGCACACACGAATAACAAAGCAACAATAGCAAAAAGCATCAATTAGTGATATTAGAGATTAGTATTGTATTAGGGATCTGCAACTTAGGCAGATTCAAAAGGGTTATAATACAAATCGTTTGATTAATCATTGTGTGTTCTTCTTAGTACTGC
The DNA here is from genome assembly GCA_026074375.1 of Tanacetum coccineum. Lineage (NCBI taxonomy): Eukaryota > Viridiplantae > Streptophyta > Magnoliopsida > Asterales > Asteraceae > Tanacetum > Tanacetum coccineum. Next base: position 9,866 of record BQNB010187878.1, read on the forward strand.
CAACTAGATTCCGCATAGTTGACAGTATATCAGTGTTTCATTAAGGAATATCGATCCTACAAGTGGTATCAGAGCTTGTGTAGAGACTCTGATCTAGAAGAACATTAATCATTCGAAATCTTTCCAAACCCTAAAAGATGTCTGAAGTTGAACAAGATGATTGGAGCATGGAGTTTGATGCAGAACATGTGCACTTTGGACAAGATGGACTTGGTGATTTTGACTGGAGCAACAATGCTGATGATGCACCAGCATCTCTAGCCTTGATGGCTACAAAGTCAGAGGTACCTTACTGTTCCAAATGTAGTAAATCTTATAAACAATTGCTTGAAAACTATCAAACTGAAAGAGACAATTTTCAAAAGGCTAGGTCTGAAATTCTAGGATATCAAATGAGCTTAGAGTCATTAGAGGTCATGCTTAAAACACATGAAAAGAATGAATATGCATGGGGTGATAAGTATGAACAAATGGAATATGACTTAAAGATAAGAGATTTGAAACTAGAAGAAAAACAAAAGGAATTAGATCAAGCCTTAAAAGAAAGAGATGATTTCAAAGTAAAACTTGAGAAATGGTCAAATGCTTCTGTACTTCAAAACGAAGTCCTAAACAAACAAAGATATGTGTCTGATAAGTCATGTATAGGGTTTGGGATTAGTCCTAGTAGTAGGTATGGAAAGTGAATTTCATCTGGGGATGAAACTTTGACTGATTCTACATATGAAAACTTCAAACGAGAAAAGGCCTACAAAGCAGTACCTCTACCTACAGGTACAATTATTCCACCTAGAGCAAATGTCTCCTTTACAGGGATAGATGAACTAACCATTAGGAATTAAGTTGTTGATCAAGAGAAAACAAACACTAGTCAATCAGCAATTGATAGAAATAAAGTCATAATTGAAGATTGGTTGATAGTGAGGATAGAAAGAGACGATGTTTCAGAAAGTCAAAAGGAAACTGGCTTTTAACTCAGAAATAATGAAACATCTTTAAAACAGTCCACCAAACATTCCAAAACATGTTGGTCAAGAATCTAGCCAAAGGGACTTGGGACAAGGGGGTAAATTATGTTTTGTATGTTACAGTCCTAATCATCTTATTAAGGACTGCAATCTACATGAAAGAACCTTCAAACACACCCAAACTCATAAACCTAAGGGAACACAGGGTTCAAGGGAAACAAGACCAGTTTGGAACAACATCCAAAGAGTGAACCATAGTAATTTCTCAAGAAACTCTAGGTACCCTCACCAAAGGAGATCCTTTATTCCATCAGCAGTACTTACAAGGGATGGGTTGATAAGTACTGCTAGACCAACAATAACACAAACAGTACCTTCAAAAAGTACTGCTAATGTGACTTATCAAGGTACTGCTAGATCTAGAGTACCACAGGCAGTACTTTCACGAAGTACTGATGGAAGTTATTATCCAAGGATGGATAATAGAAGACCTAGAATCTCAAGTTACTCACCATCATCAAGGTCTTCTACCACAAGGACTCCTCATAGACCACAAAGACCCAAGAAAATTGTTAAATCTATCTGGGTAAAGAAAGGAAGTACTATTGGATCCCAAGCAGTACTTCCACAAACTGTCAAAAAGAGTGCAATGATAAATCCAAAACAAACATGGAGACCAAAAGGGAACTATCTAGATTCTGTGAATAGGGATAATGGATCTTACACACTCAAGCAATTTGAGTATGTAACTCCATTAGGGGTATCCAAGTCAGTTATGACTTGGGTCCCTAAAAGAGTCTAATTCTTTGAAATTGTTTGTACAGGGCAATCCAGAAGAAGATCTCAAGGACTATGCTATCATTGACAGTGGATGCTCTGGAAGTATGACAGGAGACAAGGACAAGTTGTCTGATTTTAAAGAGTTCAAGGGTGGTTATGTGGCTTTTGGAAATGACTCTAAAGGTGGAAGAATCTCAGGAAAAGGAACCATTAAGACATCATGCTTAGATTATGGTATCCTAAGGACTCTCCTTTTCACTTAGAAGCTTTTTCCGATAGTGACTATGCTGGGGACAATCATGATAGACGATCAACTTCAGGAGGATGTCAATATCTTGGAAGAAGACTGGTCTCTTGGCAATGCAAGAAACAAACAATTGTGGCTAT
>BQNB010187881.1:0-11999 GCA_026074375.1 Tanacetum coccineum
TTTCTGAGTTCAAGAGATTTTCTAACCTTTTAAGTGTGTTGTCTCTTAAGGACTGCATGTTCAGCATCCTGAGCTTTCTTGAACGTTTCACCAGCTTTGGTGGTGGTATGGATACCAAGTTTCTTTGCTTCTTCACGAACCACTTTAATCACCCCAGGCTTGCTTATTGCAATGAGTCTTGCTTCTTCCTCAGCTTTCTTGATTTGCTCCTCTTTGTCCAAGTATTCCTGAATCTGCTTATCAGTGAGATAATGCAATTTGCCATTTATTTTATAAGGGACAAAAACTGGAGCATCAGGATTAGGACGACCAATAGATGAGGCATTAACCAACTTTCTTTGATCTGCAGTCTATTCATCAGTGGCAATACCTTTGCCCTCTCTTTGTGAGACAATAGGTTTAGGGTGGAAGATGGTGATTGGTTGTGCCTGAGTGATTGAAGGTTAGGTGGATGAACTAATAACCTTAATGTTTGCATCATTCTCCCCCTTAGTATGAGATGGAGGATCTTTAGTGGCAGTGTAAGTAGCATTCTCCCCCTCAACATTTGCTTGAATATGAGTGAGATCAAGTGTTGGAGTAACACTTCCTGGGGGAACTGAAGAGGACTGGCCTTTGACAGCCTAATAGATCTCTTTCATCATGGATTTTATCTTTGAAGTGTCCAGTTTGAGAGAGGAGATTTCATGTTGAAGAGCAGTCTGAGAGAGTTCAACTGCAGTCATTCTTAAACCAAGATTCCTTGCCATATTTGTTGAGGAAGTTGTCCAGGCAACTAACACTTTTTCTTGTTTGAGAGCTTGAGCCTGAAGACCGTTCACAGTGGACTGAAGAGTAGCAAAGTGAAAGTCCTTGACTAAGGAGAGAATCTCAGTAGTATTAGTAGAGATCGTGGCAAAGGTCTTAATGGCTTTATTGATTTTCTTGTTCATGGCAGGGTCATCTTTGACAGCAGTGTTGATTTCTTTAAGAAGCTGAGTAATGATATGCAGGCCTTTGTATAGGTCACTTGTAACAGCTTTTGTCAAGAGAACTCATGGAGGCTTCTACAAGCTTATCTGTCTGATCTCTATGAGCAATGTTTTCATCATAGTATGTGTCAATGGAGGCTTTGAGGTCAGCATAAGAGACTACAGCTTCTTTATGTTGTTCCCACAGTGTCTCAGTGATCCTACTGAAGAGAACTCTTGACATCTTCCTAAGATACTTGATCAATTGTCTTTCAGTGAGAGGAAGAGTGTTATCATATTTCTTGAGGTCAGGATTGGATGAGTCAGAGGCAGACTCTTGAGCATTAGATGGTTCAGGCTAGTCTCATTTTGGTGATGGAGTTCTAACTTCTTCAGCAACCTGAGTATCCTCATCCATGTCATCCCCGGCAGCTAGTATTTCTTCTTCATCACTTTCTTCATCCAATTCATCCTCAGAGAGTAGGAAGGCTTGAACATCACCAAAAGTTTGTAGTTTAACAGGTTCAGTATCTGACTTCACTTCAGAAGAAGTCTTGCCTTTGTTTTTGGTCAGGGACTGGTACCTCAATCTAGTGGACTAGGTCTGGTCCACCTGGTACTTAGCACTAGTACCTGAAAGATCAGCAACAGGAGGGTTGATAGGTTCCATATCCGCGGGTGGTTTGTTTTCCCCTGAGTCTTTGTCCTCAAGCGACCCTTTAGGACGCAGCGTGGTTTTAGCCTAGCCTTCATCAGAGGTCGTGGAAGTTAAGTCCCTGTCAAGGGGCTGAACGTTTCCCCCGGATGAGTAACAGTACCCTCAAGCAAAGGTTGTGATTTACGAGTGCCCTCATTGAGTGTGGAAGGCAATCCCGTACTAGCGAGTTGTATGTTCCTCTCTAGATCTTGGGAATCAGGTACGGTGCCCGAGGAGACTGAGTGAGATTGCTCAGAACCCTTCATTGGCTTGGGTGGTGTTACCTTGGTCTCAGTAGGTGGCTTTTTGGATTTAGGCCTTTTGCTCTTCTTAGAGAGTGCTCTTGGAACCTCAGGGCCCTGTGACTTGGGTAAGGTTGGAGTCACAGTCTAAGGTTTCCCTTTCTTTGGCTTTGCAGGCAAAGGAAGTGGAGACATTAAATCCTTCTGACTGTTTACAACAATCATATGGGCCATCAATTCAATGACAGTGACTTTGGATGGGTCCTTTGTTTTAGTTACTCAGGATGGGAGGTAAAAACCCAAATTTTTCATCCTGATTGTAGTCAGAACCCAGTAACACTTGTAAAGCACATGAGAGAAATCTAGGGTAAGAAACGTATTTCAGCCTAGACTTATTCAATAGCTTGATTACGAGATCACTGTAAATGATATCCTGACGCAGAACGGAAGCGTGCTATAAACCCTACGATCAACCTTTTTGGATTTGACAAAAAGTAGGAGAAATAGAATTAAACTCATTAATAATTTATAAACTTCTATTTTTATACTAAATGAGTTTATGTTTGTCATCATCAAAAAGGGGGAGATTGTTAATACAAATAATGTCTAAAATCGTTATTTCTATTTTTTGACCTCTTAATGTTTTGATAATAACAAAATGTAAAAACGTTTACAATAAAAATAAACGTTTATAAATTACTAATCATAAAATTCTATTTCTAAGATTAATCACTTAAGGTATGAATAAACAAATCATTAAACATGATTAGTGATCAAGAAAATATGTTTCTTAAATCTTACATTTCTACAAATGTGTTTTTATAAAAATATAAAAACAAAATATTTATTCATTAAAAGAAATGTTTTATTAAAAACATAAAAATTGAAATTTAAAATTTTCCCCTAAAATGGAAGGTTTCATAACAGATACAACCTTCACCACAAAAGGACAAAAAAAAGAGCGGAGTCTAGGGGCGGCCCCCTTATAGGCCTGGCGGGCCCCTTATATATAAGGGACCGCCAAGACCGCCACCAGCAACGGTCATTTTTTGTCCCCTATAAATACTGGGCCACCCCATCTGAAAAATATAACCTCTTGCCACGAAATTTTTCAGATCTGTTATTCTCTCTTCTTCCTTTATTTCTAAAACACATATCTTGATCACAAACATATCTTGATCTTGTTTTCAAGTGATTAATTCTTTCTTCCTCCCTTCTTCTTCTTCTTCTTCTTCTTCTAATCAAGTGTAAAAGAAGAACAATCGTATTCTTCTATATACGAATTGTTATCTAGTGATCTCTCTCTTCCTCCTCAAGATCACAAATCTTCATTACAAATTTACTTTGCGTGTGACAGTTGTTAAAGTTGGATTAGGTTAAGATCCAATAGTGTAAATTGTGTATTGGATGTGATTTGGCGCGACTACCTCATGTGTCAATCCAAAAGGGTATAAGAGTCTTGTGATTGTATCAACACACCTCCACTCTACTCGACGCGAAAGTCTTAGATTGGTTCTAGCTAGGAGTGGGAGGAGGGGGGACCCGGGGGGGGGGGGGGGGGGTGGGGAGATTAGGGACTCGTACATCTACTTAGTGTCGGGAAAAACAACAAAAGTAAGCGAGACGTGTAAACGGTTTTCTCCACCAAAGGGAGCTTGTTGACATAGTAAAAAAATCTCGAGTTGGAGTACTCTGGGGGGTGGAGTAAGAACGAAGAGGTGTCTTCGTTGCCGAACCTCTATAAAATCTTGATGTCTTGGTTTGTTCGTATCTGTATCTCTATCACTTTAATCAGTCACTACCCACACTTACTTAATTTCATCATTATGAGATATTTTAGTTTGTGATTCATATTGTTGATTGGTTGACATATAACTCGAATCTAACAATTTTCTAAGCAAAGTTTTAAAATGACAAATTAACCAGTAAACTATTCAACCCCCCTTCTAGTTTCCTACAAAAAGTTTGAAGACTAGTAGTATTCCGATAGTTAAGTTCATTGGAACTCGAAGCGAGGTCATGAGGATTTCATAAAAACGAAGTATCCACACTTGCTTGTTAGACAAGAAATGGGATGGATTGAGAGTACTAAGTAAAGTGACACATAGGGTTATTGGAGACTTTAATTGCACCCTTTAATGTTCTGAAGGTGGTCTGTTTATGTCATATAATGTTATATTTTGAATAAACTCGAAGTCGAGCTGATTCTTCAAAAACGTTAAGCTTTGTAACAACTCATAACTTAGTTTAAAGATTGTTCTTATTTGATGAGTTGCGGGGTTAGGTTATGAATGACGTTGTTACACAACTTAAGGTTTTGACGAGTTTACTCGAAGACGGGCGATGTTCATGTAGTTAGATGTTATTTTTGCTTAGAGTTGTATGCAGCTATTTGTACCCTTGTATGGACAAGCGAAGTTGTAAGCAGTGGGTTTCTGGTCGTGAAAGTTAAATGAGATTCAAAGTGTGGCCTTAAGTTCACGTGGGAACGTGAGGACCATATGAAAGCTAAGTATAACCGATTATTTGTTGATGATGATGTTGAACCTATTAGTTAAATCTCGGTATGACATTTCCCTGAGGAAGGGATACTGTGACAACTGTGCTTTGAGCAGGTTAGTCAAACCATTGGTATTGACTTGAGTCTCACTATGTGTTATGATAATTATATGTGATCTTATGTGAGTTGGTTACGAATCCATTGAGTGTGATCGTCTCATGGTGATTAAAGTTATGGTTGCTATGGATATTTTATTATGTTCACATTTTAGTGACAATGAAAATGATAGTAAAATTTTATGTGTGTACGTATTTATATGTATATGTATACATATTTAGATAATAGGAATTCGCGAGGATAGAAAATTTGGTTTAGAAATTTAATTAATCAATTTTAGTATTATTAAGTTGGAGAAATAAAGTAAGAAGTGAATTTATTTTTAGGTATTTAAAACTAGTTTTATTTAGAATGATGTCTAAATAAATAAAGGTTTTATAAAAATAACAAAATTCAAGGGGTTTTTGTGTAAATAATAATAAAAAAAGGGACGATCGGTTTAGGAGAGAAAGAAGGAAAGAAAAGCCCAATTTTAGTCCAACTACAATTCTAATTAGGTAATTATCCAATCTTTTTGCAAACACTATAAATACAAACCCCTCCTCCCTATTTTTTTTATAATCAGTCGATCCAAGCATAAGAAGAAAAAAAAGTTTTTTTATCAAGATCAATTTGGTGATTTAGGGTTTCAAAAATCAAGAATTAAGGTATGTTGTTAAACCCTAGTTGTTTAGTTTTCTTTAAAACATGTAACAATTATTGAAGGAATGGATTAGGGTTTATATAAGATCTGTAAAATTAGGGTTTTGAAATTTTTAGGATGATTAGTGGTGTTAAGCATGTGTAATTAGGGTTTTAGGGTTTGTAAATTCAGAATTAAAAGCTGGCAGTTTTGAAAGGTCATCTTGTAAGTGTCATAACTTGGTCATAAGAATAGCTTTTATTGATTTTCTTGAGCCTAAAATTATCTACAGAGAGTCTAGTTTCCATAAAATCTGGCCTCGATAATTTTTAAGGTCGGGAATTCATTCAAATGTTGGTTACACTAAAAGTTGTCAGATAAGTAAATGCGGGTCAGATTTATGTCATGTTTGTGAGGGTAAAACCTATACTTAAAAGTGGAATTAAGCTTAGTCCTTCTACATTAGTTAAGTTCCATATGTCTATGGATAATCCTGTAAAATTAGCCCCTAAAAGCATGTCTAAGTATGGTAGTTAAAGTGATGTATTTTGGTGTGTAATCAGATCCGAATTAGGACAGTTTTGAAGTTTGATTTTATTTGAGTAGTTACACATGTAAGTAATACTAAGGAATCACAAGGTAGTTAATATACTCATAAATGAACATGGGTGATTTTTGGTATAATTTATGAAGGTCATTAAGTAAGGTTTTAGTTCGTAAATGTGGTACGCAGTGCTTGAGAACTTCTGCAATTCTGGTGTTTAACTTATAAGTAGCTAGTCTGTAAAGTGTTAGTAAGATGGTTATGGGTTTGGCGCCAATCGTGTAGGGGTTGAAGCCATGATGGTTAATAAACCCTTTTAGACCATCCATTCAGTATGTGTGTTAATGGACTTGAGCTTTTACTCTAGGATCGCCGTTTTTCACTTTTTTTTGTTGAGCGTGTTTTTCTCTTATTTGCTTGAGTTGTCGTTGTAGAGTTTGGAAGTTGCGTTTGAGTATAAGAGGTGAGTTTCATATAGTTCTCCCCTGTTCCCTCTACTATGTTTTCTATTGGGATGGAAGTGATGCGATGATTTGTTGAAATAATGTTTAGCAAGCTTTTTTTGCTTTATTATGTGATTATTATGGTTTAGTTTACACATGGACTATTTTAAGTATGCCTACTATATATGTTTTTGTGTTAGCGTTGGTAGTAGGATGGTTGCCATTGGTCTTCAGACCTTACTTTGTGAGTAGTAAGAGGGTGTGTCGGTGTGGTCTGGGAGGGGCTGTAGGTGTGGGGGTGGGTGAGGTTAGAGACGGGCGCTGGGGTTTGGTGGAAGGTGGCGCGGGGTTTGAGGCGGGCGCGGGTGTGAGCGGCGCAAGACGATGGGGGGGTGGTGCGGGTTGGGGTCGAGGGGGGTTGGGGGGATGTTTGGGTGGGACGCGCTGGGGTGTGCGCTGCTTTCGCGCCTAGTTGTTTGTCGTGTGTAGTGGTGTTTATGTTTTGTCATTGGTGTATTTTTGTTGGGGCGTTCGTACACATCACTTTCAATAATGTACAAAAATCGACGGTAAAAACCGAAAGTGATACGACCTAGTTATGGGTTGTATCGGATAATAGCACAACTTCAAGCGTGTGCAAGCTCGTTAAAAAGATAGAGAGAAGAACTAGAGATATTTGAATCTTTAACTTGATTGATTATTTCATTCATGAATGGTTTGATATATTTATACCGAATACAGTCAAAGTCAAATGCAAGACTTTATGAGAAAAAAAAGTGAGAGATATTGTGAGATAAAAAAACAAGAAGAGAGTTATGTGGTATAAAAATAGATAGAGTATTTTGGCGAGTAAAAGAATTGAGAGAAGTGGTAAGATGAAAAACAGATTAGAGTTGTGTTATGAAATGTAAAGAATAAGAGATAGAGGAGGAAGGAGATGATTATTATTGAGTAGTCCATCAATGAGTAGTACAATGTGTCCTTTATTTATAAGAGTATATAAAGTGTAATCCCTAGCTAATTAAGTACATATTCAAGGCTTAATAATCAACTTATTGGCAACTTATAATCAGAGCATGAGGGTGGACTACTCAATAACAATCATCTTCTTCCTTCTCTATCTCTTATTCTTTACATTTCATAACAAGTTTGATATTATAAAAACAAACAGAGTGTTTGGGAGAATGAAAGAATTGAGAGATGTGGTGGGAATAAAAACAGAAAGAGAGTTTGTGAATATAAAAACAGACAGAGTGTTTGGGTGAGTAAAAGAATTGAGAGAGTAAGTGAGAATAAAAACAGAAAGAGAGGTTGTCAATACAAAAACAGAAAGAGTGTCTGGGTGAGCAAAAGAATTGAGAGATTAAGTGAGTTAAAAACAAAAAGAGAGCATCTAGGATAATAATGGATTTTAATATGGCAATTTGGAATATTAGGGGTTTGAGTACCTCTGATAAGCAAAAGGAAGTAAGGAATATTATAAAGGAGGAGAATTTGCAGCTATGTGGTATTATTGAAACTCACATAAAATACCATAATATCCTTCAAATTGGTCATAAGGTTTTTGAAAATTGGGATTTCACTAGCAATGGGGAGGATAATAATAAAGACTGTAGAATCATAGTAGGCTGGAATCCTAATAAGCTAAGAGTTTGGGTAATTGCTAAAACTAAACAATGTATGTTTCTACTAATAGAGACACTATGCAAAAAAAGTTAGGTTCTTTTGTACTATGGTATATACTAGTAACTCATATATTGAGAGAAGAAGATTATGGAAGGAATTAGGATCTCAAAAAATTATTACTAATGGGGAACCATGGGTTACAATGGGAAATTTTAATGTTACTTTGAGAGGGGAAGAACACTCTAATGGAAGTCTAGTTCTTTCTAATGAGATTAATGAATTTGCTGAGTTTATTAGAGAAATTGAAGTGGAAGATATTCTTAGTTCTGGGTTTCATTTTACATGGACTAAGAGTAGGGGTAATCCTCAGTGCAGAACTCTTAAGAAGCTTGATAGAATTTTAATCAGTGAGGCTTTTATAGATAAATTACATGCTGCTAATGGGATGTTTTTACCATATATGATATCTGATCATTCACCAGCTGTTTGAGGCTCAAAATGAATGGCAATAGATGGGAAAATAAACTTTCAAGTTGTACTGATAAAAAGAATTTTTCTCCCCATTGTAGAAGAAAGTTGGGACGTTGTGTAAGTTTATGGCATTCGGATGGGATATGTGGTGTGAAAAAAAGATGAAGTTAAAGGAGCCTTTACTAAATAAACTAAGTTGGAAAAATAGGAATATTTTTGAAAGAGTTACAAAGTTAAGAGAGTGTTTGAAGGAAGTGCAAGCTGAAGTTGATAAGCATCCTCATAATGAGGATATTAAAGCTAAAAGCTGCAAGGTTCTTAATGAATATTATGATGCTATGAAAGATGAAATTAACCTGTTGATGCAAAAAGCAAAGATAGAATGGTTGAAGGATGGTGATAGGAATACATAATTTTTTCATAAGATCATTAAGGGTAGAATGCACAAAGGGAGGATTATGTTAGTTTTCGATGAAAAAGGGGAAAGGTTTGAGAATGATAAAGTAGCTGAACAATTTGTGAAGCATTTTCAAGGATTTCTAGGCAAGAAAGATGTTGTTACTAACATGCCTACTGACAGAATTGTATTTCCAAACAAACTGAGTAGTGAAGAAGCTGATAAGATGTGTAGAGATGTAAGTGTAGTAGAAGTGAAAAATGCAATGTTTGATATTGAAGATTCCAAAGCTCCAGGGCCTGATGGTTATACTGCTAGATTCTATAAGTCAGCATGGAGTGTAATTAGCAAAGACATATGTAAAGTTGTTCAAGATTTCTTTGTGAATGGGAAGCTTCTTGGTGAGGTTAATGCCACTCTTATCTCACTTGTTCCTAAAGTTCAAAATCCTGATAGAGTCTCTGAATTCAGACCTATAGCATGTTGTAATGTAATCTACAAATGCATTAGTAAAATTATAACTAATAGGCTGAAAGGGGTGCTTGGGAGATTGGTTCATGAAAGTCAAAGTGCTTTTATAGATGGTAGACAGATTACTGACAATATACTACTGGCTCAGGAGTTGTTTAAAGGTTATAATAGAAAACAGAAGATTAAAAAAGTTGCTTTTAAGATTGATCTTTAGAAAGCTTATGACACTCTTGACTGGAATTTTCTAAGAGTAGTTTTGGAGCAATTTGGTTTTCCTAACATGATGGTTGAGTGGATAATGGTTTGTGTTAGTACTACAAAGTTCTCTATTAACATAAATGGGGAAAGAGAAGGTTATTTCAGTGGTGAAAGGGGTCTAAGACAAGGTGACCCTATGTCACCATATCTGTTTACACTTGTTATGGAGGCTTTCAATATTATAATGAGGAAAAATATTAGTGAAAATAAGGAGTTTAAGTATCATTATGGGTGTCATAAGCTGGAAATTACACATTTATGATTTGTTGATGATCTCTTAGTATTTTGTCATGGTGATACTAAATCAGTGAGCAGTTATTCTGGTTTGAAAGCCAATATGAGCAAAAGTACTGTCTTTTTGGAGGGTTGACAAATGCAGAGCAGAATATTATTCTTGGTATTGTCCCATTTGCTATTGGTAGACTTCTAGTGAGATATCTAAGAGTTCCCTTAATTACTAAGAAGATTAATGCTAGTGATTGTAAACCTTTAGTAGAGAAAGTTAAAAATAAGGTATTGGATTGGAGAAATAAAGCTTTAACATACTTTGGAAGGCTTCAACTAATTCCATATGTCCTAAGTGCAATGCAAATTTATTGGGCTTCTATTTTCTTACTTCTAAAGAATGTGATATATGAAATCAATAAGCTTTTAAAGGGCTTTCTGTGGTGTCAAGGGGAACTGACCAAAGGGAAGGCTAAGGTATCATGGGAAAAGGTTTATAAGCCTAAAGAGCAAGGAGGATTAGGGATAAAGAATTTGCAAGTTTGGAATGAGGTGTTATTAGCTAAACAGCTGTGGAGTGTGATTGCTAAAAAGGATACCCTTTGGGTAAAATAGATCTATACTGAGAATCTTAAAGGAAAAAGCATATGGGAAATTACAACAAAAGCTAATAGCATTGCTAGATAGAAAGAAATGTTACAATTAAGGGATAAAATAAGGAAACATGTTCTATAGAAAGTTGGAGATGGGCATAGTGTTAATGCTTGGTATGATAATTGGTGTTGTGCAGGTCCTTTGTGTGCTATTGTTACTTCAAGAGAAATTTATGAGGCTGGTTTAAGCATTAACACCACTATTGCAGATTTGGTGACTAAGTATGAGGGAAATTGGCCTGAAGGATAGAGTAATGAGTATCCTATTTTAAACCAGTGTGTTGTGCCTAGATTACATGAGGGAACTAGTGATAAACCAATTTGGGTTGATAAGAATAATAAAGAGAATCTGTTTAGTATCAGGCGGGTTTGAAAGGATTTAAATTGTGAAGAAGCTTTAGGACTGAGAGACAAATTAGGAGAGGTTCTATGCATCATTTTCCTTCTAGTGGACTGTGTGTGTGTACAAATTTGGGCCTTTGAAGCCATTTTGAGTCGATCGCCCAAAACCTTCTAGATCAGCGAAAAAGCATAAGGGCGTCCGGAAAAAAAAGTGATCTTTGTCACATACTACAGACAATGGCAGAAACTCAGGACTCTGCAACATAATGATCAATCATAACACAAAGATACAAAATAGAGGACAAACTACTATGCTATAAACTTCAAGAGCTGGTGACAAAGACATGCTACCCTGTACAGTTAATAACCTATGTGTGAGGTCACCTCATATATTCGCTACTAGTTATGTCCACTTTTGGTCAGAGTATTATTGTGGAGATATTGGACTTCTTACTTGGGAAGGTAGGTCTGCACTTTACAGGTTGATACAATTTTTATGAATATTAGTCTGTTGTTAAGACCAAACCGCATATGGACCCGGACCATCACTCTACCCACCTCACAAGCTTCTCTCTACTTACCATCCTTCTCCACCCCTTCTACGGGAGATGTTAGGATGTTCCCATAATTAATAGAAGATTTATGCTATGTGATTGTGTAAAACCTTTAGTATTTAAAAATTTAATAGAGAAAGTTAAAAAAATTAGGTGTTGGATTGGATGAAATAAAGCTTTAACCTACCTTTGGAAGGCTTCAACGAAATTGCATATGTCCTCAGTTGCCAATGCAAAAATTTATTGGGCTTCTATTTTCTTACTTCTAAAGAATGTGATATATGAAATCAATAAGCTTTTAAAGGGCTTTCTGTGGTGTCAAGGGGAACTGACCAAAGGGAAGGCTAAGGTATCATGGGAAAAGGTTTGTAGGCCTAAAGAGCAAGGAGGATTAGGGATAAAGAATTTGCAAGTTTGGAATGAGATGTTATTAGCTAAACAGTTGTGGAGTGTGATTGCTAAAAAGATACCCTTTGGGTAAAATGGATCTATACTGAGAATCTTAAAGGAAAAAGCATATGGGAAATTACAACAAAAGCTAATAGCAGTGCTGGATGGAAAGAAATATTATAGTTAAGGGATAAAATAAGGAAACATGTTCTATGGAAAGTTGGAGATGGGCATAGTGTTAATGCTTGGTATGATAACTAGTGTTGTGCAGGTCCTTTGTGTGCTATTGTTACTTCAAGAGAAATTTATGAGGCTGGTTTAAGCATTAACACCACTATAGCAGATTTGGTGACTAAGTATGAGGGAAATTGGCCTGAAGGATAGAGTAATGAGTATCCTATATTAAACCAGTGTGTTGTGCCTAGATTACATGAGGGAACTAGTGATAAACCAATTTGGGTTGATAAGAATAATAAAGAGAATCTGTTTAGTATCAG
>BQNB010187882.1:0-11999 GCA_026074375.1 Tanacetum coccineum
CTTATTATGTTTATGACCTTTACATTGTTCCTTCCTTGGCTCCTATTTTTCTGGTTGTTCCGGTGGATATCTTTCACCAGATGGGTGAACTTCCCCGAGGCCACAACTTCCTCTATTTGCTTTTTTAACTGATAACAGTCGTAGGTGTTGTGACCCCTATCCCCTTGGTAGTCATAAAATTTGTTCAAGTTTTGTTTTTTAAGGGTTCCGATTAAAGGTGGAGGCTCTGGGAAGCTCACACTTTCCATGGCTAAGATCTCTTTCAGAGTATCTTCTCGAGGATAAGGAGTGTATATCCCTATGTTTCTTTGTGTTTCTCTTGGGCCGCCTCTATTTCTAGCTTTTTCGGGTCCTCCAGACCATGACAGACGAATATATCCTTTGTCCTCCTGAGAAGGACGGACCAGTTTTGCTGACCCTGCTACCACTTCTCCTTTAATGAAGGCTCTGACACTTTTGAACATCTCATCCACCGTCTTGGGAATTTTGTCATTTAGCTTTTTGGCGAGTTCCAAATGACCATGACCATGCATAAAAGCTGAAATACGTAGAACTTGAGGAACTCCCTTTATGTGTGAACTTTCAAATTTGAACCGATCCATGAAAGCTTGCAAACCCTCATTCTGTCTCCTCTTGATGCCTTGAACTTCTGTAGGGTCTTTAGCATACCTCTTTTGTTGTGAAAATTCTTCTAAGAAGACTTAGTTCCTTAAAATTGTCCACACTCTTTGGGTCCAAGTCGTCAAGCCAGCTTCGTGCCACTCCGCCTAAGGTTTGGCAAAACATTTTGCACTAAATAGGCATTGGCCATTCTTCTTGTTCGGTCACGGCTAAGAAAATGCCTAAATGGTCCTCCGGATCTTTATTTCCCTCATATACCCTGATGTTTCGGGGGAGTTTTGCCCTCCTATGATATTTGAAACGAGTGATTCTTTATCTAAATAGAGTAGGTTTACGCCTTTTGTAGGGTGAATTCAGGTCTTCATAAGCATCTTCCGAATCTTCCTCATGTTCAGAATCCGAGCTTGTATCTTGGTGTCTGGACCTTTTTCCTCTGGGTTTGGACCTTTCCCTTCTTGATTTCTCCTTGGTTATGCTCCGGTCTTCCAGCCTTCTTGACCTTCTTAAGTGTGTCGGTTCTTTGTTCTTAGAGGGAGTCCTCAGACTTTTACTGGCAGAGCCAGTTTGTTTGTAAGTGTTAGATGTGCCGGAAGATTCAAGAGAGAATTGATCAAAAAAACCTCTAGCTAGCAACCTTGTCGGAGCTTCTTTGTCAGAGTCGGCATAGGCAAGTTTTCCTGGTGTAGCTTTCATCTGGGCTTATTGGTCATGTTCTTTGATCTTGGTTCTTAATACATTAATGTTTTCTTTAATGAAGGCCGGAGAAGAAGAAAGGGTGTTTTGCGTTTGTAAGACTTGTTCGGTAGGCCCCTCATGGGTTTTTGTTCCTACGTCCCTTGTCACCCCCCTGAAATTCCTCCTCCATAGGCTGCGAGTCAACCATGCCTTCTTTAGTTTTCTTCTTTGGGTAGATTGGGATGTCGGGTCCCACGGATGGCGCCAAATGTTGAGGTAAAATTATGTGGGCTACTTGGGCTTGGTAAAATTACTTCAGTGGTAATGAATATCAGGATCAACTTTGTTCCTGTGGCGCTTAGTCCCTCGTCTCCTAGCTGAAAATAATAAAGAATATCGTTAGCTCGCCCTAGGGTGTGAATCCAGGACCAACTCTGGCGTGAGAGTAAGTATGGTGGTATGAGATAAATACAGAGAATATTTAAAGTATGGTCCGGAGTAGGTGTTATGTGTATCGTCCTAGGGTAATGAGCCTCCCTTTATACTATTTGGGATTTACTACAAGAGATAACCATGGGGTTCTCTCTTGGTACGATTTGTCAGCTACCTATCATTCCAAGGATAATGGTCCTTCACAAGGACTGTACCTTTGTCAGATTGTCCTTAGGTACCACTGCGCTAGGACGGGGCTAATAACTCCAGACCTGACATGTCCTTTGATACACCAACTTCTCTAGAATTCTGGTGGTGACTCCGGACCTGACTTGTCCTTCGACAAGTCAGCATCTCTGGAGCGTTTGTTTAGTTTAGCCCGTGTTAGTTTGGCAGAAGCATCTAAGCCAGATTTATCCTTTAGATGGTCCGGGGGAGACTATACCTCATCAGTAAAGATCACATTTTTGAGTGACTTTTTCAAAGTAAATTGCAAAAGTTTAAGACTTTATCTTTCGAAATCTCTAAAAATTACAACTTTCTCCAAATTTGAAGGCTTTGTCTTCAAGAACTTGTCTTTTTAGTCTTCATAGTCTTTATAATCTTCAAGTTCTTCAAAGTCTTCAAATTTGATAACTTTCTTCACGAAAAACACTTCAAATCATCTCATGGAGATTGATACCAATTGATGAATAAATCAAATGATACAAAATACTACACTAGAAAGTTTTAGAGAGAGAGTAGAGAAAGAGAGGAGGGTGACGTGAGGAGAAGGAGAAGAGAAGAGAAAGAAAGAAAGAAATATTAGATTAGAAAGAGAACAATCACCAACCCTTAACCCTTCCTTAGCCCTCCTTTTATAGGAAGAAAGGAGGGAATAGGAAGCAATTAAGGGTTATTACATATTACAACTAAGTCCTTCCCTATTTGCACTATTAAATCCCTACACTATTAAACTTAGATAAATGGCCATGTAATCAACACTTTTATGCGTTTCTAACAGAACCTCACAATTTGGGGATGGAATTTTTTTAGTGGAAGGGTTTTTGTGCTATTCGTATAATTCCCTATCTAATGAGACGCTACTAGTACTTAGTTTCACCAGTATGTGCCATAAAAAATTAAATTTGGGTCAAAATTACCTTTTATGCTATGTTTCGATATATTACTCATCATTTTAAGGACAAAGAAAAGACAAATGGTGGAATAGTTTCTAAGGCTTTTATTTCCCCTACACTTATTATGAACATTGTCCCTAATGTTCTACAAAGTACCCGTATACGAATAAAGGGAAAAGAAAAGAGAGCGAAAGAAACTACTACTCCTTTGGTTTTTCTCAATGATGGAGAAGAAACAAGAATAACCGGCTAAATCGTCATCCAATAATTGTCCACATGAAACTCTTAAGAACTCTTGGGCTTCTCTTTAACAAATATAACTTGCAAATCAAAGACAAAATGCAAACATACCTAGCGTAAAATCGATGGATTGATATACATACAACTATATGATTTAGGTTTTTGACTCTATGAAAAACAAATAAAGGATATGATGAATGTGTTAATGTACTTGTGGTTTCCTGCGGATTTTAAACAAGTTATAAATTCCAAGAATTATACAAAATTTTCAAAAAGTAGAAAAACGAATTTTTACTGTAGCTTGGTATGGACGCCGTCAGGAAAAATCCTGACGCCGTCTCCACCATATGTAGAGAAAAAATAATTTCTTTCTTTGAAAAATTTCTACACGCAAGTCCCATTAGTATTTCCTGCAATAAATTTACTTTAAAAACCACGAAATTTATTAACACAATCATATGACTCAAACAAACACACAAGACGTGATAATATAATTTATTCATTTAACTTTGTTTGAAAATGGTTTTTATAAACCGGATATTTCCCCTACATTTATTTTGTAAAATACCTTTGATTGAGATTAAGACAAAGTTAAAATCAAAACAAAGCATGATTCCAAAATATTTTAAAACTATAATAACAAACAATGAAGAATTAAAACACATGACACACCTAATATGCACAAATTAAAAGATTTGGTTGCCTCTCAATAATTGCTTTTGTTTATTTGAGAGTCATTTAGCTAGACTCGGAGTCCAATTCCTTACGTGACTCCTCCTTGGTCATCCAAATTGATATCATCCTCTTTATCAAAATCTTCCACGTCTAATTGATATGGTTTTACGCGTTTCCTATTTACAATGAATTCATGTCCTTCCTTGTCACATAGCTTAATGGCCCCACTTTTCAATGTTCTATTTACCGTAAACGGGTCGTACCATCTTGATTTTAACTTTCCTAGGAAAAGCCTTAAGCGAGAGTTGAAAAGGAGTACTTTATCTCCTTTTTCATACTCCGAGGATGGGCTAATTCGTTTATCGTGCCATTATTTCATCCTTTTCTTTGTATGAAATAGATGATTCATAGGAGTCAAGCCTTAATTCGTCTAATTAATTTATCTGAAAGAACCTGTTAGTTCCAGCTTTTTCCAAATCTATATTGCACGTTTAAAGGGCCCAAAAGGCCTTGTGTACGAGTTCAACTAGGAGGTGGCAGGCCTTCTATAGATTAACCTGAAGGCAGTTGTTCCTAAAGGGGTTTTAAAAGCAGTTCGAAAAGCCCAAAGGGCATCGTCAAGTTTATTTGATCAATCTTTCCTATTATTCCTGATAGTTTTTTCAAGAATTTATTTGATTGCCCTGTTAGTGTTTTTAACTTAACCGTTGGTTTGCAGGTGATAGGTTGTTGAAAACCTATGCACCACTCTATATTTCTTCGTTGCACGCTCTATTTGGTAATTGCAAAAGTGGGTCCCTCTATCACTTATCAAGGCTTTAGGCACGCCAAAACGAGCAAATAATCTTTTTAAGAATTTAACTACATTTCTAGCATCACTAGTAGGGAGAGCTTGAGCCTCTACCCATTTGGATACACAATCAATAGCCATTAAAATATATTTGTTCCCTTTTGACAAAGGAAATGGTCCTAATGCAATCAATTCCCCAAACAACAAATATCTCAGATACCTAAATGTACCTCTGAGGTGTCTCATTCCTTGCAGAGATGTTACCAGCCCTTTGACATGCGCCACAAGAGTGGACTAGCTTACTGGCATTGCGAAAAATATTTGGCTAGTAGAATCCAACTTCATAAACTTTTCTTGCAGTAGTGGCAATCCCATGATGTCTGCCAGAGGGACCGCTGTGACATTGACAAAGAATTTGGGAGGCCTTTTTTCTAGTGATGCACCGACAAATAATTTGATCAGCACATTGTTTAAACAGGAATGGTTCATCCCAGAAGTAGTGTCGCAGGTCATTAAAGAACTTTTGCTTCTCTTGTCAGGTGGATCAAAAAGGCAACACCCGACTTGCTAGGTAGTTAGCATAATCGGCATACCAAGGTTCATTACTTTGGTCGGTGATCGACATGAGTCGTTCTTCTGGGAATAAATCCCTAAATTTAGCCTTGGTGAGTTTCCTAAGTTCTGGGTTCTCAAGCCTAGAAAGATGGTCGGCTGCGAGGTTCTCGGCACCCCTCTTATCATGGATTTCAATATCAAATTCTTGGAGTAAAAGTATCCATCGAATAAGCCTTGGTTTTGCATCTTGCTTGGTGAAAAGGTATCGCAGGGCAGAATGTTTCGTGAATACAATTGTTTTAGATAAGACCATGTATTGCTGAAATTTATCGAATGCAAACATAATTGCAAGGAGTTCCTTCTCCATTGTTGTGTAGTTTTCTTGCGCCTCGTTAATGGTTTTACTTGCATAATGAATTGGCTGAAAATGCTTATCCCTTCTTTGCCTTAACACTGCCCCTACTGCATAATCGCTAGCATCACATATAATTTTGAAAGGGAGTGACCAATCTGGCTGGATCATAATAGGTGCTTGAGTTAGCTCATGCTTAATCTTATCAAATGCTTAGATGCATTCTTTAGAAAAGATGAAGGGGGCGTCTTTAACAAGGAGTTGAGTCAAGGGTCGCGCGATATGTGAAAAATCCTTTATGAATCTTCGATAAAAACCTACATGCCCTAAGAAGCTACAAATGGCATTGATAGTTATGGGGTAAGGAAGCTTTGATATTGACTCGATTTTTTCCTTATCAACCTCAATTCCCGATCCCAAAACCTTATGGCCGGGGACAATTCCTTCTTTTACCATAAAATAGCATTTCTCCTAATTTAACACGAGGTTTGTCCCCCCACATCGTTTGAGCTTCTTTTCAAGGTTTGCAAGGCAATGATCAAAGGAGCTTTCGAACACCAAAAAATCATCCATGAATACTTCCATATTTTCTTCGATTAGTTCATGGAATATAGCCATCATGCAACATTCGAATGTGGCTGAGGCGTTGCACAGCTCGAAGGCATTATTTTGTATGCAAATATCCCATAAGGGTAGGTGAATGTAGTCTTCTCTTGATCATCGAAAGCTACAGGAATCTGGAAATACCCTGAAAAGTCATCCAAAAACAATAGTACTCATGTCAAGCTAGTCGCTCAATCATTTGATCCATTAATGGCAATGGGAAATAATCCTTTCTAGTTGCATCATTCTGTTTCCTATAATCGATACAAACGCGCCATCCTGTGACGGTGCGTTGAGGTATGATTTTGTCATTTTCATTCTTTACTACATTCATTCTTCCCTTCTTTGGGACAACCTAAACAGGTTTAACCCATAGGCTATCAGAGATAGGGTTAATTAACCCAACGTCAAGGAGTTTGATGCCTTCCTTCTTTACTACCTCTTTGATATTCAGGTTCACCCTTCTTTGGGGCTGAACAATAGGCTTGTACTCGTCTTCCATGAGAATCTTATGAGTACAAAAGGATGAATCAATACCTTTAATATCCGCGACACTCGAGGTAATTTCTCCCTTATGATTTCTCAATACTTCAAGAAAAGCATACTCCAGATGCTCCTTGAAGAAAAGCATACTCCAGATTCTCTGAGAGCTCCTTTAGTTCAAACTTTGGTGTTTCTCTTATCGAAGATTTGAGGCGATTCTCGGGTGCCTTCTATTCAAGTGGTTCGACTCGTTCATGACTAGGGTAAAATGATATTGCCCTGGTCTCTTCAGGGTTGCACTCCTCATTGGTTTCTACCCATTTTCCATCTAGGTAGATCGTGTCAACCCATTGTTCTTTGATAAGTTTAACAGTATGATCGGCGCAGTAAAGGTAATCATCGTGAGAATGCGCAAATTTCATGGTTTTTCCAATGTTGAAAGTGAAAATCTCTTAACTGACTTGAAGACTCAACTTCCCTTCATGAACATCGATCACGGCTCAAGCGGTTGCAAGAAATGGTTGCCCCAAGATGATGGGGACCAGTTCATCTTTAAACA
The DNA here is from genome assembly GCA_026074375.1 of Tanacetum coccineum. Lineage (NCBI taxonomy): Eukaryota > Viridiplantae > Streptophyta > Magnoliopsida > Asterales > Asteraceae > Tanacetum > Tanacetum coccineum. Next base: position 7,104 of record BQNB010187882.1, read on the forward strand.
TTTCTAAGACTGCAAAATCGACTGAAAAGATGAACTTGTTGATCTTGACTAAGAGGTTTTCACAAACACCAATGGGGTACTTAATTGACCGGTCAGCCAACTGGATACTCATTCTGGTTTTAAGTTTAGAGATCCCTAGTTTTCGAAAGAGAGAGTGCGACATGAGGTTGATACTTGGCCCTTGGTTGGCCAGGGCGTTTTTCACTGTCAAATGTCCTATAAGACATGGTAGCGTGAAAGTTCTTGGGCCACCCTCCTTCTAAGTTAAGCGCCTTTGAATGACAACTGAACACTCCTCGCTAAGTTTTACTAATGAAGCTGCTTTTTTGAGTTTCTCTTTGTACGAGAGAAGATCCCTTAGAACCTTGGCTCCTTTAGGCATGTGAATCATGACTTCTAGGAAAGGTAGGTTGATATTGATCTGTCTAAAGATAGATAGGAGATTTTCATCTTCATCCTCCTTTTTCTGCTTTTTCAGTGAGGAAGGAAAGGGGATTTCAGAGGATTTGGAAGGTTGGTACAAAGTTGATGATTGAGGGATTCGGCCATCTGGGTTGGTGGTCATTCCCTCATTCTCAAGTATTTCCTCTTCGGATGTTTCACGATTCGCAAATGAAGTTTGAGTAGATGGGTAGGGTAGATTGCGTGTGGTGGTTCCAGATCAAGTTGTGATGGCGAGTGTTGGTTCCTTGACATGTGTTTTGCTGTGATAACCGGTGATTTTCCTAGGTCATAGTATCCTAAAATACTCTGACTTTATATTTTCATACTACTATCTCATTGAATTTCTATAGCACCACTCAGATTTTGATTTCTGTTGACTTTCATTATACGTAAAACAGTTACGGTGTAACCGGCTGTCAACCAACAACTTTCTACAATAATAAATCATTTTTATTTCAAATTAACATTTACGTTTGCATTTGGTCATTTACCAGGAAACCTTCCAGCGCACAGCGAAAAACGACACGCAACGCGTACCAGCAGGACAATAATCAAATCTTAAGTTTCTTTATCCCAAATAATTTTAATAAACTTATTTTATAAGCTATTTCATAATACCTTAAAAATGTTTGCAAAAACGCGAATTTTCGGGTCTACGTTCGGAATTGACGGAACAAGTAATCTACATAAAAATGCAAATATCAAAAACTTGGGATACCCTTGTGTCCCTTGTACCCTAACCGGCCACCAAGGGGATAAGAGGCCAAGACTATTGGAACTCTTGGTCCTTGGTTTGTGTCTCATATTTTCATTTCAAAAACACACACATAAACACCAAAATATACACAAAGAAAATCTTCTCCTCTCTTCCTTCTCCTTGGTCCGGTCGAGCACAAAAACACACACAAATCCTTACATTTTCAACATTTTTCAAGAACACGAAAGCATAAAAATACATTTGGGTTTGATTCTAGCGATCGTTGGGTAAAGAAAACAACGTTTGGGTTGTTTGGTCAAGTTTAAATCCTATCCTAAAACCCCCATTTGTAAGTATTTATTCCATTGATTTTCTTGTACTTTTATGCTTATAATCATGCTTAAACATTAGTTGTACACTTATTTTTGTAAAAATACTAACTTTAAAAACTACAAAAAGTCTTAAAGGGTGTGGTTTGGTTCGAAATGGGTGAAAGGTAAACGTAAGAAATGTATCATTTTAACATTTTGGTTGTGTTGGTGAAATAATGTTTTGGGTCATAAAGATTATAGCTTATTTGGCTTATTAATAAGCACAAAAGTGCTTATTTAGGCTTATTTAGCCGCGGCATAAAAAGGAAACAAAAAGGGAATTATATTTTAGCTTATTCTTAATTTTTGACTCATGTACTTAGCTTATTCATGGCTTATTTTGAAAACTAAAAGGATTTCAAACGTATGGACTTATTTTCTAGCGTATCGCGGCTTATTAGGCCTTTTGGATGCTCGACACAACAAGGGAAATAAGCCGTAGCTTATTTGGAGGCTTATTGATCTCGGCTTATTTTGGGTGGCTTATATCCTATCTTATTTTGACACTAAAGTGCTTATTTACTTATTAGATAGCTTATTGGACTCGTTATTGGGCTTATTATATTTTCAAGTAGTTTGTTGGGCTTATGTTTGTCAAACGGCCTAACAAGGCCCAATGATATCTTGGCTTATTTTTGACTTATTGGTCTAGCTTATTTTAATAAGCAAAGTGCTTAAGCACTTATCCTATTGCTTATTAATCTATTTTCGGGCTTATTGTATCTTGGAATATTTGTTTGGGCTTAATGGGCCGAAAAGCCCAATAAGGTTCATATAACTCTCGGTTATGTATAATCGAGCTAACTAGAAAACTCATATTGGGCTTTAAGGCCCAATGATTATTGGACTAAACTTGAATATTTTTTTGGATTAACAGACTAAAACAAATGTGCTAAATTATGACTAGTGAAATTTGGACTAATGTTGGACTTATGGCCCAATAAGTGAAAAACTAGTAAACTTAAAACGTTTAAAACGGGTTTTGATCGATATATACTTATGGGAACCGTTTACAAGCAAACGGGTTACGCCAAAATTTTATAAAAATATTACACTTAGAATACTTTTACTAAGACTTACTTTCTTAAAAATCCGATAAAAGACGAAGTAATAAAATATAATTATTTTAATATCTGACTAAAAGACGAAAAATATAAATTTGATGAAAAACTTCTATTATTTAATATAGGCGTCTAAAACGTTGTTAACATTTATATCAGAAACGTTTTCTCTAAATAACTTGGGGATCGGGTAAATAGCCGAAGCATATTTAAATTCTTATTTCTTTAATTCTTATTACTTTAATTCTTATTTCTTTAACTCTTATTTACTAATTAATCACCACACAACCAAGATACAAAAACCTTTTATAACATTTATATAAATTATTTTACAAACACATATACATTATTTCATTTTCATATAGCATATCTTTAAAATAAAACTTCATTAATAGGTCGTGGTCGGGCACCGTTGCACGTCATTATGTGATTATCTATTTTCAGCTACTTTCATTTCTATTTGAGGTGAGTTCTCGTAGCTCCATTTTTAAACTATTTTCCTTGGAGGAAAATGATACTCAAATCTATTTCAAACTGCTTTACTTCTATGTTATGTGCTTAGCGCCCTTACCTTTCCTCCTACACCACATCATCCGATAATTCAAGTTGAATTTTAGGACGAAGTTCTCTTAAGGGGGTAAGACTGTGATAACCGGTGATTTTCCTAGGTCATAGTATCCTAAAATACCTTGACTTTATATTTTCATACTTGTATCTCATTGAATTTCTATAGCACCACGCATATTTTGATTTCTGTTGACTTTTATTATATGTAAAACAGTTAAGTTGTAACCGGCTGTCAACCAACAACTTTCTACAATAATAAATCATTTTTATTTTAAATTATCACTTTCTAAACATTTACGTTTGAATTTGGTCATTTACCGGGAAACCTTCCCTTGCACAACAAAAAACGACATGCAACGCGTACCGGCACGACAATAATCAAATCTTAAGTTTCATTATCCCAAATAATTTTAATAAACTTATTTTATAAGCTATTTCATAATTTCTTAAAAACGTTTGCAAAAACACGAATTTTTGGTTCTACGTTCGGAGTTAACGGAACAAGTAATCTACATAAAAATGCAAATATCAAAAACTTGGGATACCTTTGTGTCCCTTAAACCCCAACCAGCCACCAAGGGGATAAGAGGCCAAGAATATTGGAACTCTTGGTCCTTGGTTTTTGTCTCATGTTTTCATTTCAAAAACACACACATAAGCACCAAAATATACATAAAGAAAATCCTCTCCTCTCTTGCTTCTCCTTGGTCCAGTCGAGCACAAAAACACACACAAATCCATACATTTTCAACTATTGTCAAGAACACAAAAGCTTAAAAATATATAGTTGGGTTTGATTCCAGCGGTCGTTGGGTAAAGAAAACAACGCTAGGGTTGTTCGGTCAAGTTTAAATCCAATCCTAAAACCCCCATTTGTAAGTATTTATTTCATTCATTTTCTTGTACTTGTATGCTTATAATCATGCTTAAACATCAATTTTACTCTTATTATTGTAAAAATCCAAACTTTAAAAACTACAAAAAGTCTTAAAGGGTGTGGTTTGGTTCTAAATGGGTGAAATGAAAACGTAAGAAATTTATCATTTTAACATTTTGGTTGTGTTGGTGAAATAATGTTTTGGGTCATAAAAGCTTATAGCTTATTTGGCTTATTAATAACCACACAAGTGCTTATTTAGGCATATTTAGCCGTGGCATAAAAAGGAAATAAAAAAGGAATTGTATTTTGGCTTATTCTTAATTTTTGACTAATATACTTACCTTATTCGTGGCTTATTTTGGAAACTAAAAGGATTTCGAACTTATGGACTTATTTTCTAGCTTATCAAGGCTTATTGGGCCTTTTGGACTCTCAGCCCAACAAGGGAAATAAGCCGTAGCTTATTTGGAGGCTTATTGATCTTGGCTTATTTTTGGTGGCTTATATCCTAGCTTATTTTGACACTAAAGTGCTTATTTACTTATTAGATAGCTTATTGAACTCGTTATTGGGCTTATTATATTTTCAAGTTGTTTGTTGGGCTTATGCATGTCAAACGGGCCAACAAGGCCCAATGATATCTTGGCTTATTTTTGACTTATTGGTCTAGCTTATTTTGATAAGCAAAGTGCTTAATTGCTTATCCTATTGTTTATTGATCTATTTTCGAGCTTATTGTATCTTGGAATATTTTTTTGGGATTAATGGGCAGAAAAGCCCAATAAGATTCATATAACTTGGTATGTGCTTAATTACACATACCATTTTCCATTAAAAACGGACTTAAAAGACTAAAAATGTACCAAAGATACATTG